>JAPMOB010247314.1:0-17823 GCA_029875015.1 Lepomis gibbosus
TAAGTGCTCAAACAGAAACTAACATTCATACACTGGCGGAACAGCCGCCAGGGGCAATTCGGGGTTCAGTGTCTTGCCCAAGGAGCTGGGGATTGAACCGCCAACCTTCCGATTAACGGCCAACAAATGATTTTGACAAATCTCAAATCTGTCAAAAGTTTCAAGTCAAGGCTCAGGTCCCTCAGGGCAAATCCAAGCTAAGTCTGAAGTCATGGTGACTGGTCCAAGTCAAGTTTAAAGTCTTTATGACATGTTGAAATCAAGTTTGTAGTCTATGAAAGGAAGTCATATGTCAAGTATCAAATCCTTGAGGCAAGTACAGGTCAAGTCTAAAGTCGTTGCAGGCCAAACCAAGCCAAGTGACATGTCTTTAGTAGCAAACTGTAAGTGACAGTGTATAAATAACAGTTAACTAATATGAAGTCTCATGTTAGTCTCACGACAGTCAAGTCGAAGTCAAATATCCATTATTAACTTTTGGACATAGTTTGACTGGAGTCTTAAGGCTACAGGTCAGTTCATTGTTATAGTTTCCTTTCTCACAACCTTTCATGTTAGTTTCAGCCTGTCAAAGTTTCAGTTTCTCCTCTACGCTTCTCCTGTATAAGAAGGATAATGGCTGGACAATAGATGGCTCAGTGGAGCATCAGTGGACTGTGCTTATCCCTGTCTCGGTGCTCTCTCTTTGGGCAGGTTGAGATTCCTGAGCCCCATGGTCTGCCTTAGTGTAGGCTGGCTGATAAGTAGCCCAGAGTTCGCAGCGAGGACAGCCGATGCCAGAGCTAATTCTGCCATGAAACTATTAAAGATTAGTGAAGCGAATTACGATATGAGCCCCTTTCACTGGGAGGGATTTAAATTGCCTTTGTTTGTTAGAATATGGTATATTTGTGAGCAAAATTTCAGCAGAGACATATTTCTTTGTGGCAGAATGTCTCAGGTAACATGTTCGTTATTAATACATAAGGTATGTAAAGCTTTGCACTACGTTTCATTTTATTCTCTCTGCTTTTTTCTCTCTCTTTCTCAGATTTTAATAGAAAAAATAATTTACTCTCAGTTTAAAGTTGCACACACAATTTAAAAAATGTTTGAGCACCATTGCTTCCTATATTCAAACTGAGTTTACTCTTCGGATAAGGATGTGTGGACACAAAAATCACTAGAAAATGCCAAGTCACTCTGTTTTTAATAAACAAACTCTGTCGGGGGCTTGATTTGGTTTTACAATTGGTTTTAACAGGAAGAATGAAAACCCTTAACTTTGGAAGCCCTTGAAAGGGGCCTCTGTGACAGAGCTGTCTTCATGTTGCCGTCTAGCACTATAAAGGAAAAAATAGCCCCCCTCCCCACCCCCCACCACTTTTGAATACTTGACCTGAGTGCAGTAGTGTACGCCTCTCTTACAGCTGTCTCTTCTCTCAGTGCTCGCTTTGTATCCATCACTGTGTGTCATCCTAGTGTGTCATCTTAGTGTGTTATCTTAGTGTGTCAGCAAGGCTGAACAACTCAATTAATACATCACACAAACAGAGAAAGATGAGAGAGTTGGTGGGAGGGAGGTAGAAAGTGACACTTACACTTTAGATACACCACTACATGCACTAATGAAACCCCTCATTGCAAAGACAACCTCTTTACCTCCTCCATCTTCACACTCACCCACTCACACATATACATGAAAGCATACACATGCAGCAACAACACACATGATATTGAAATCTACAATTTTAAGTCAAAGACTCTTCCCATAATGCATTCTGCAGCCTGATAAAACCTCTTAAGGTCTCATTTCTTAGAGAAAAATACAGGATGTTTTCCACTCTAAAGTGCACAAAATAATCCTTTCAGCATTGCTGTTGTATGCCAGCCTCAGTCTGATTCTGTGTCCTAAATAGGGCTGAGGCCAAATGGACAAAAAAGCAAAATTGGCTCACTGATCCATTGTCCCCATAATGATGGGCAATTATTTATGAAACAACCTTTGAAATTGGTGTTTAGTAGCTAATGTGTCACGGCTATTAGTCAGAGCCATGAGTAGAGAGGGAGAGCTTTTGTTTCTTTGTCACATGTTCTTTCTCTAACCTTTTCCCTCTCCTTTTACTGACCCTTCCTTCCCCAGCTCTGGTTTTCTTTGCTAAACTTTTTTGTCTTTCTCTCTGTCTCTCTGTCTCTCTCTCTCTGTTATCTGCCTTTCTGTATTTCTCTCTCCTGCCCCTAAAGGCCCATTAGTCTGTCTAACTAGGCTGTGATTACAGGACTTATGTATTCAGTGTGTGATCATAGTGCCAACTTTGCCCTCAGAGTCTCTCTCTGACTGACTGCTCACTAAGGCACACTGATCCCTCTGTGTATTACCCAGAGTATTCATTTATTTGCACTTCATGTACTCCTTTCCCTCTTCCTTTTCTTTATTGTGTCTCTCCTGCCGACTTGCCTTTTTTTTGTCTTTCTCGCTTTCATGTTGGCTGTCTTGTCTTTACCCTCCTCCTCTGATTATTTTTTCTCATCGTCTCTCTTTTACTTCCCTCCTCAGTCTTCTCTTTGTGTCTCTCCACCACCCTTGGCCTCTCCCGCTCTAATCTTCTCCAAATGCCTCTGTGTTATCAGCTAACCACAGAGCCATGCTTTGGGCACCCAGCAGTGTTAACCCTAAAACAATAAAGTTTAGTGTTTTAGTAAAGGATCTATCATGGTCCATCAAGGCTTCCCTGCACTCTAGCCAAGGCACCAGTGTCTCCTTTTCAAGCAGACCCCCAAAAAGAAGCCCACTCTCCTTGGCCTGTAGGGGTTTTGGCTATCCAGACTGTGTTGACACTGAGAAGCATGAATTTTTTTGAGTCTAAAATAGCATTTATGTAACCTTGTATTAATATTCCTCTCTTGGGTGGATGGAGTCACAGCCTTGGGACGAAAAAAAAAGGTTAAATAACACCTCTTAGAAAATAGTTTTCATAATTTATTTTTGCTACATTATTAAGTTTGTTTGAAAAGTTCAGTGCATTGTGTATTGACGAGTGTATTTTCACACCTGCTTGCCTCAAATATCTTCTTCCATTTTGGTACATCTATGTGTCAGAGTCCGTAGCCTTCTTGTCAGAGCATGAGTCAGTATTACAGGTCTTGAGTTGACACATTTTACAAGTCCTACACCATGAGTCAGACTGCGTAGGTTTCTACTCATTGCTCACAGGGACGTCCATGTGCCCAGTTGTTAATGTCAATGGGGCCAAAAATCTGTCATCATGTTGCAGCAGGTATGAGATCAAAGTTATATTTTAAAGAACTCAAGAAAAGCTTAGAGATGAGTACTTGTCAAGGAGTCTACTGCCTACTCTATTTTCAATAGCTGTTACAAGGCTCCTGTAGTGGTTGAAAGTCAAAGCAGAAAACAAAAGTTAAAGTCAAGTAACACAAGAGGGAAAGTAGCATTTCCCAAGGATGAAAATAGCAGTCTTTTTTGCACTAAGTGGCTTTGTCTGGTTGTCAGACCTCATATTGCCTCAAGGCTGTAGGTTTTGGGAACACTGCAAGAGACTCTGATACTGTGTGTGTGTGTTGGGAGAGGTCTTTTATAAGCAGACAAGCTTAAAACCTGGGTAACTTTAATATCAGCAAAATCCTTTAAAAATGATGCAGCTCACCATATGCCACTACAGATGTTGATACTACATTATAGATTAAGATAAATGTGCTGATGATGGCTTTCATGTATGCCTGCTGCATACTACTGAGTATGAAACAACGTCGTGGTTACTATGCCAACTTTTAATTGAACAGGGTGCTTGGGTATTTTGCAGTGCTGGATATATTCAGATTGTGTACTTGTGTGCCGCACATGACTTATTGACAGTTTTATCTGACCAACAGTCCAAAGATATTTTCTTTATGTGAGCTCATACTGTGAATGACAAACAAAACATCAACTCTCACATTTAAGAACCTGGAGCCACAGAACATTTGGTATTTTTGCTTAAAAATTTATGGAACGATTAATGGATTATTAACTTACTTTTGATGAATTGTTTGAACTCTACTTTTATTACAAGAAAATATCTTATATCTAGAGTTTTTTCTGAGTAAAAGAGTAGATGTTTTAGCAACAAATTGTACTTAAGTATACAGTATACAGTGTGAGGATATTCTGCTTTTATTTGTTTTTATATGATTGTTCTATCTTTGGGGTTTGGGCTGTTGGTTGGACACAACAAGCAATTTGGCCTTTGGAAAAATGTGATGAGCCTTTTTATACTATCATACTACAGACTAAAATACTAAATGATTAATTAAAAAACTATTGTTAGAACTAACTAATCATGAAAAAAATGACTTGCAGCCTTAGTTTACTTGGATATAGTATCATTACATGTATAGATGTTTTAGCAACAAAATGTACTTACAATATCAAAATAAAGACGGTCATGAAATTGGTCATGAAAAATCCATCAGTATTAGCTGAGAAACTATAGCTGATAAATACAGTGGAGTACAATATTTCCTCAGTAAACATAGTGAAATACAAGGAGCATAAAACTAAAAATTAAGAACCACAAAATTGAGTAAATGTAGTTATGTTTCTTCACTGGTACTGTGGTAAGACTACTTCTAAAATAAACAAGAAATACTTGCAACTATTTAGGTAAATTCAAGTCATCGACGTCTCTTTTAGAAAACATCACCTTGCTATGTCTTCAAAGTGAGCAGCCGCTAAATATGCATAATCCACTGAACGTTGTCTGGCTTCACAGCGCTTTATTGTGGCTGTCCATGGTCCTGAAAACAGACTCAACTCTGGCTCCTGCTCCCCGTCCATGGTGCTGAAAGGAAAACACTTTTTTTGAAGTATACTGTTTTCTCTGCAGCAACACTGAAAGCTAACTGAGGGTAGTCTTTGCCTCTCGGCTTGTTTTGAAAGCTCCAGCTTAAGTCCTCAACAGACGGTATTAATGCACTTATCAAAGGATTTGTTTACCTTCACCATCCATGGACAAGCCTGCCTCACTATTAATGGCTATCTTTCATTATAAATTTAACATGTCATGTGTCACTCACACTGTTACACAAGTCACTCTTTGTACTCTTTCCTTATGTGCAAGTCTTTATCACGTTTCGTTGTTATGCCCTCATGGCACACTGTTGACAAACTTATTTATACTGCTAAGATAAAATTAAAGGCAATACTGCACTATAATCACTCATAAATTGACCTTTTACCCTGTGGCTGTCTGTTTGTTTTTTACCTTTTATTTGTTGCAGTGGTGCTGCTGAATTCTAAAGAGACTCAGGCAGAGCTGGGCTGGACGTCATATCCCCCCAATGGAGTAAGTGTGCTTACCTACATTTTTCATTGTCTGTATGTTTGTTTGTTTTTTTGCTTGTTCACTTGCCAGCCTCTACAACACAGCTGCTTGCTTAACAGCTGGCCCAGACCATCCTTTTTCATCCCTCCTGTTCTTTCTGTCCATGCTGTTTCTACTTTTCTTTCTTCTACTCGTCATTCCCTTTCTTTCTCACACCTTGCATTCGCTTCTCTCCCAGCCAAAGCTAATTATTATCACTTATCGATATTGCTAACCCAGGCTAGGATACTGCAGTGCCCAAACCAGCCACACAGATATGCCTCCATAGATAAATGGCCCCCTTTCGTATTGATCGATTTGGCTTGTAAAAACCTTAGTGCTAAGTTATGACTAAGACAAATGCAGGAGCCTTTTTTAAAGAATCTGCCACTGCCGAAGCAGTTTGTCACCCACTTCCCACCTGGAGGTTGGCCTTTCTATGCCCAACACACCCAAGATGTCTATTCTATAAACAGCATGTGTTGGACTTACACGGAACAATGTACACATATGTAGCTTTTAGTCTAAAGTGTATTGAATTACTGTCAGCTTGAGATGGCTGTTAGACCACATGCAAAGTTTAAATTTAAGATGAATGGACTTGTCTGACTCACCGACCAGTCCCAATAGAACTAAGAGACAAAACACTGTATCTACTTTGACTTAGTCACCCTGGCAGTATCACCGTCACAGATATTTTCACTGTCTGGTTTGCTGTGTCTCTATGGTTGCGTATGTGAGAGTGATAGATCTACATCTGGTGCTCAGTTTAATTTCAGTTGTGTCAAGTCAGAGTTTCCCATTAGTTAAAATAGTGATATGTAGTTTTAACCATTCATCCACTGGACATATAATAAATCTGATAAAAGGTTTTTCTTACGATTGCGTTATTCAAAAACTACTGTGCCACTATTGGACACCCTCCTCCAGTAAATCAAAATAATAATAACGTAGTCAATTGGTAGAATCGGTTACAATTAATGACTTTAAGTGCCTATATAATTTAAGATGGTCCAACCCAATTTAAATCCTTAAGATGTAATGGAAAAATAATTTCATACAGCAACCAATAGGTAAAATGATGACAGGATTTTTGTCATGCGCAAATCGCCAACAACACCTTTATGACTGGTGGCATACACAAAAGCCATGTTTTTGATGTGCATTTTTAAAAGATGACAATAAACAGAAGGACCCTCCCCCTGCACTTCCCCAAAGAGACAAAAACACTTTATTTTCACACCTCATTAGTACAGAAAAGTAGTTTGGGAACCAGGTAAATGTGAGAGCTCATGTTTCACTTGCTCTGGCAGATACATTTTGCCCACCTCCCATTCAGACAGATTTCCACTGGAGAACCGTCCTGGATCTGATCAGGCCAATCACAACCTTTTATCTAATACGTTGTGGGTTTAATACAATAACTGATAGACGACGGCTCTCTGAACTGTTTCTATTGAATCCGCTATCATGTTAGTAATAAACAAACTGGACTGTGTATTTTCTCTTTTGATGCTAAAAAAATGTTTAAGTGTGTAATTTAAATTTAACAGCTACTCTACTATTACACCTTTCATTTCTCTGATTGGTTGCATGTCTATCAAACTGGACCCACAGGCATTTTCTTATGCACCCGTTGATAATGTGACTTGTGAATCACTACCAACATTTAATCATAAATATTTCAATGCCAGGTTGAGAAAAATGTGATTGTAGGCAGAAATATTTAACAAACACTCCTCTCAAATGCAATTACTAGGTAATACCAAAGGCCCTGGAGATCAAAAAAAGAATGGCTGAGAAAGCAACTTAGGTCTGACCCATAGTTCAGAAACACCACTCAAGGCTGATGTAATGACTGTGGATGTGCAGTTTGTCATTTTCTCCAAGATATTATTAAAGAATCCAGTAGTGCCAATAGTTTTTCAGACAACCAGACACCCACTCATCAGATTATGTCATTAGACCGTTGACCTGAACTGACTGTATTCTTTCTTCCTCAGTCTTTATTTTTCATTATCTCTGTTGCCTCCTGCCCACCTCACTTTACTTGTTTTCTTTCTTTTCACTCCTTCATATTATCACTTCACACCCCACTGTTCTTCTGTCTTCCATCCTCCCTTCCTGCTGTTCACCTTTCCTTCTTTTCTCTCACCATCTTCACTACACCTACATATTTAATCCTCTTTATTGTCCATCTTTCTTCCTTTTTCCCCCTCCCCACTTGCCTCCACCTCTCCAGTGGGAGGAGATAAGCGGTGTTGATGAGAAGTACAAGCCTATCCGGACGTACCAGGTGTGCAATGTGATGGAGCCCACCCAGCAGAACAACTGGCTGCAGACTGGCTGGGTGGCCCGCCGAGGGGGCCAGCGCATTTTCGTGGAGCTCCAGTTCACCCTGCGCGACTGCAACAGCATCCCTGGTGTAGCGGGGACCTGCAAGGAGACCTTCAACCTCCTCTACGTGGAGTCGGACAGGGACCTCGGAGGTGTGACCCGAGAGGACCGCTACACCAAGATCGACACCATCGCTGCTGATGAGAGCTTCACGCAGGGTGACCTGGGTGAGAGGAAGATGAAGCTGAACACAGAGGTGCGTGAGATTGGCCACCTCAACCGCAAAGGTTTCCACCTGGCTTTCCAGGACGTTGGTGCCTGCGTGGCCCTGGTGGCCGTGCGAGTGTACTACAAACGCTGCCTTGCAACCGTCCAAAACCTGGCAGTGTTCCCTGACACGGTGGCTGAGGCGGCCTTCGCCACGTTGGTAGAGGTGCGCGGCACCTGCGTCAACAACTCTGAGGTTGACACAGACAGCCCTCCAAGGATGCACTGCAGCGCTGAAGGGGAATGGCTGGTGCCCATTGGGAAGTGCAGCTGCAGCGCCGGCTACGAGGAGGGCCACAGCAGCTGTGAAGGTAGGGAATGAATAAATAGACAGTGGGATGCATGGATAGATGAAAGAGGACAGTAAACAATGAGCGAGCAAAAGAAACGACTCTGTAAGGGAAAGAGAACTAAAAAGCCAAAAAATAGAACAAGGCATAGAAATGTCTGCAAAGCAGATGTGAAGGTAGAAGAAGAATGCAGAGAAGTTGGTTTGACTGCTTCTAAGTGATTTTATAAATTTATATGTTCTTTGCCAGAATAACTGAAATACATCTAATGAAACTATGAAAAATTTTAGAAAGAAAAAATGAGAACAATGCGAAAAAACATCTTTTAAATTAACTTATTTATATATTTTATGTATTATTGAGCCCACAATATTTCCCGGACAACTAAATTAGGTTAAAAATTGTGTAGGCAGTAATCAGTATATTGAACACAGGCAAAATAAGTAATATAAATTAATAATTGCACTATAATCAAAGTTGATTTGTATTTGAAGTTGTTTAATATTGGTTAAAATGATGTCATCACACTGGTAGACTTTTTCATGTGTTAAAGAGTACTCCATGGATTTAGCATTGTACTCCTAAAACATTGCTTGACTCATGATCGGTGTTGTAAACCCAGAGATATTGTCTTTTTTATCCAACATATTTTCTTCTTCCTTGTCAAAAACTATCTTCTACATTACCCACAATGCAGCTCAACTGGCAACAGTCTGGTCTTAGGTGTCTCAGGTGTGATGTGCTTGTAGCGGCTAATAGCCTTAATAGCCTCAAGCAGAGATGAGGAACAAGTTATAGCGGCCTTGTAAGCTCACTTTTCTGTATCTCCACACCCTCTAATTTTTTCATTTTCACTTGAGCCATTTATCTGACTTTATCAGACTTCAGTTCCTACTGGAGCCACAAATGACTTTTTTCACATATGCAGATGTACTCCCCAAACCTGTGAACACACTTTGTGATGTGTAAAATCGCCTTTAAGGAAATACGACTTTTAGGACTCAATAACAAACAAAAATTACTCAATGAGATGAATTTTCGTGGTGAAACAGAAGAGAGGGCGACAGGCGAGGGAAGAAAGGAAAGCAGAAGATGGAAAGAAGTTGGAAATGAGAAGTGAGGCTGTTCATGTTGGAGAGAACAGAAGAATGGTTTAAAAAACAGTGACGATGAGAGGGAGGAAAGGTTGATCCATATGAAAAAAGATACAGGAGCTGTGAAGATACGGCAGATGAGTGTAGGAGAATAGCAGAAATAATTGCGTGTAAGCAGGGCTAGACTGGGGCTAAAAATTGGCCCTGGCATTTGTGGTCCAGGCGGTCCACAACGATCAGTTGGACACTCCTCACCAATCGCCATCCTTGCAGTTTTCATAAATATACTGTAATATTCCCCCAAACCACTATAATGCTGAGTAGTAAGTGTCGTGGGTAAGTTTACCATTGCAAGTGGATGAATGTATTCATTCGCACTGATTTACTGAATCCCTGGTAATAAGAGATGGCCATGGAATGCACAACTCATCCTCAAGTACAAGTATTTTTCACAGCTGCCTGGGATTAGCAAACACGATGCTGTCAGCTATTAGGACAGTTAGCCAAAGTTGAGACTGCATTAAGTAACTTTGCTACATAAACAATGTCAAATAGCTTCTGCTGCACTGTGTGACAGTGAGTGATCACCAGCAGTATGTGAGAGTACAACTTTATGATGTTACAATCATTGCACACACCCCACCCAAGTCTGTCACTTTGTGTTGAAAAGTGGTGGGGACATTTAAGGGCTCAGATAAGTGACAAAACACTTTGCCCACGAGACGTGACAATGAACAATATTAGGGTCACGAGAACAAGACAAGAAGATATTTTAGAAGAAACTTCAATTATGAAATATATGATTGGGGGCGGGGAGGCCTGGGGGTCCTCTCCCAGAAGATTTTGAGCCTTCAACACTTAATTTCCTGCATTCTGGAGACATTTTCTGCATCAATTTATGGTGGAAGTGTCTTTATTTGTATTAAGGGAAACAAAATTCAGGTGCCCAGTGAGAAATCAGAATATAAAAAATATTATAGAATATAATGCAGCAATCAGTAGCTTGTTTTTGTAACTTTTTTGGAAAAGGCAGATTTGTTTCTTCTGTATATACACTTCATTGCATATTTTCTTATTGTGCATATAAACCTTTCTCAAAGGATTTTCATTTATTTAACAATTCTTGTTACTATTTTTTCAAAAACCTTTAACAAATGCTTTCAAAAAGTGGTGAGGACATGTTCCCAGCATCCCCAGAATAAATAACATCATGACTACATCGGTACTGTAGCTGATTTTAAAAATACTGCAGCGGTAGCAAACATATCGGTTATTTTGGCACATTTGGTGGCAGCCGTCTCAAGATTATATTTTTTGCCTGAAACACAAGAAACAGAAGGCAGAGGGGGAGGGGGCTATAGTAAAAGATGTGATTGGGCAATCCCTGTGTCAGTATAGTAAATGAACCAATGAGCCGCTGTCCGTGCTCTGTGGTCCGGTACGTTGACCCTTTTTTGAACGGTTATTTAGATAAATAATTTACTTATATCGGCCCCATAGGTGCATCAGCCCACCCGGCATTTCCCGGTATGCCAGATTACCAGTCCACCCCTGCATGTGAGCAAGGAATGAAAGGAGAAATCCAAAGAGAGCACTGTTAACAAATGTTGAGACAAGGAGAAGGATTAAAATTGGGTGTTATTTTTGAACGGCCTTTCTCACTCGACACTGATGATGACGACAATGCCAAGGGCCTCAATTTATCAGTGATGTTACCTTGTTTCATGTGTGCATCCAAAGAATCCAAAGATATCGACATGTGAGCTGTGGTATGTGAACCGTAAGGCTGAACAGTCTGAATGGCTTGGCGTGTGCGTGTGTGAACACAATGACTAATGTCCTCTTTCTTCAGATCGCTGTGTCCTATTGAGTTTAACACCACAGCCTCTCCTCTAACATGTGCATGTAGCCCGAATGGGTTATACAAACATGCACACACACACGCACACACACACACATGCACACACATTAATGAAGTATTGTCAGTGTAAAGCCAGTGGGCGGTGTGGGGTGTTGCACTCTGACGTAAACAGAGAGGGACAGTATTAGAATCTTTTTTCACAACCCATTGCTCATACAGCAGCAGCAGTTTGAGTGCCTGGCTCTTAGCTTTCACACCCCATCTTGCATTGTTGTGCGGGTGTGGGTGTTGGAGTCACTGGACAGCAGACTGTGTGCATTATAATGAAGGGGTAATTTAGCAGCAGTGCTAAACTCTTATTAGTGAGCTGATGTTGTTCTGGAAGGTTGCAACTGATTGCTATTATCTGGAAATTAGCTACTTCTCTTTTGTCTTCTCCTGCCAGTGGTGTGATTTACAGTACAGACTTATGGAGACCAACTTGTATAAAGGCATATACCAGTCAGTGTTAGAGGAGGACAGAGGTGATAATGGAGGAAAAGGAGTTTGGTAGAAGATTGATGGTGGATGTGAAGCAATAAAGATAAGCAGCCAGATATGTAAATGATGCATACACGCAGATTGCAATTTATGTAATGAATCTAACAAAGAATATGTACACATATTTGCCATTGTGCTTACATATAGTTTTAGTCATGAGTCTGGCAAAAAAAGAGATGTCTAACAGGAAATGAGAGACACTTGAAAAGGAACAGACAGACAGAAGCAAACGTACAAGGGGTAGAATAAAGTTCACATTGTTTTTTTAACTGCCTGTGTCCTTTTAACATTGGACAAAGTTAATGAGAAGCTGTTACAGTATTAACAGGAAGAGGCTTCTCCCAACATGCTGCACCCCCTGTTTTATTCAATATTGCATATTTTCTGAAGAGCATGGCCCTTTAGAGGAACTGATGCTTGTTAGCAAAAATCTGAGTGAAAATGGAAAAAGTACTAGTAGTAAAGTTGATAAAAGCAACTGCGCTGATTTTAACTCATGTAGTATTTTGGCTACGTTGCAGAATTTTTGGTCCTTCAGCAAGTGTTTGACAGTTGGAGATACGCTCTGCTCACAGTTATTGGCAGTTGGTCTGTGTACAAACAAAGTATGTGTTGCTTGACCTGTTTTTTGTAATTACCAGCAATGCCTTTTCTACAATAAAAACTGAGCTGAGGACAATAAAATCTGACGAACAGACCAACCAACGGACACTTTGAGCAGAGTAGTGATGAGCTGTGAGCAAAGTTGGGAAACATGGGAAAGACAAAGGTGAGGAGATATATGGGTTTTCCAACAGTGACAGGAGAATAACAAATTGTGAAGGTAAAGCAGGAGTAAATGGAGAATAGGACAGGCCAGGCATGCTGCCAAAGGAGCAGACAAGGATATTGAAGTCTAGTGACGGCACCAATGAAGACAGGAAGACCAGAGAAAGAGAGAGGAAAAACAGAGATACCGTATCTTTGGTGCTCGACCTTCCCAGAGTACAGTTTAGCGAGTAACAGTGTGGTCTACCAGGTGACATGGTGAAGGGTGACGTCTCCGTAAGAGCAAGGTACACACACACACACAGACACACACTTCCCCTCTAGTGCCTAATTTCTCAGTTCAGTTGTAATGGTATGAATATGCAGCCCCAACCCTGGCTTCTCCCACTGCACCAGAGCTATTGATCAGCCGTAATGCTCCACTAAACTGAGGAATTGCGCTGGGACTGCTCATACACACAGAGTAAGGACATACACACACACACACACACACACACACCTACACACACACACACACATTCTGTAGCATGCTGCAGAATGTGCAACTACACAGCAGACACACACACAAACACACACACACACACACACACACACACTTAAGTTGATGTCATTGTGTGTGGAAGAAAGACATTGAGTCTCTGTGTGTGCCTGATAGAAATGGATAGTATGATAACAGCAGTGTGTGTGAGGAAGTGTGCGCGTGTCTCACAGTTACGCTCATGTACAAATGCTTGGAGGACATGCATTACTGACCGCTGTGAAACATATATTGGATGTAAAGCAGGCCATCACAGCGTATCATAACCATAATGTTCAACTCATTTCTGTGTTTGTTTGTATACAGTTCAGGGAGGTTCTGTAACTATGTCTTATTTACTCTTGTGTCTATTTGTGTAACTGAGTGAGTGCAAATTCACTTAGTGTCTCAGTGCAGGTCAATAATATTGAATAGTCAGTGAGTAGCTACTGATAATGGTGTAAGCAGATAGTGTTGTGCAGTAGACAAGAGGATTATTACCGCACACAGTGTAACTGTCATGCAAGACCCAGGCAACACTGGATTACTTCAGATTATAGCATCTATTGTCATAATTACCTCTAAACGTTTCTGCTATTTTAATTCTGAAACAGACATAACTAATAAATTGCTAATTGACTGATTTACTTTATTTTACAAGAAGGTACAGTGTCTTTGCTTATTTATGTAGTATGGCGTTAGCTATACAATAACCTTGTATTTCCAATGCATTTTTAAGTAATGTAAGTTTTTAATGATATTTATATATTAGATTTTACACTGCCTCACAGGCAGGAATAATTCAGTGAAGCAAAGGTTTCAGTTTGAACAGCAAGTTTTATTAGCTGGAGCAGGTGTGCTGGTGTGAGGGGGGCGTCATTAAACATAAGCACAAATTCACCCGTATTTTAACCACATTTCACTCTGGCTGACTAATTTTAGAACGACGGGTGAAATGTGGAACAGTGGTAACTTTGTTGAACACAATGTAAAATGCAATAACAATGCAGAGACACATAAAGTGAGACTAATTCCCTTAAGTCAATTGCCCCTGTGCATGCTGTGATGCTTTCCTACATGCCTAGCCATATTTATTTTCTTCATAAAACAATTTACCTGTGGAAAAATTACCATCCACTAAATTAATACATCATGTTGAAAATGATCCTGCTTTGCGCATAATAACAGAATGAATATCTAATTAAATGAAAAAAAGCTGATGCCAATGGTGATGCTAAAATTCTATTATCCTTTCCTTGCTCTGCATCTTAAAATTTAGTTACCACAAATAAACCATACAAAGAATGAATGAAGGGGGGAAAAATCCTGGCATCTAGTGGAGGAGAAACACTCAATCCCCAGTTGCTCAGAAGACTGAAAGAATGTGGTGGCACTTGAGCAGATAGTTCTGAATGTGAAAAGAGTATAAATATGGAGGAGGATGTTATTGAAAATTAGCATATGTGCCCACTCAGCTTCCTCTTGTGTAATAAAGGTGTAGACGTGAAAATAAAGAAGAGGGAATTAAAAAACAGAGTAGTTGGAAGTGATATACTGTAGTATAGAACCGTACTTTGCTTTAGCTCTCAGCTCTCAGCAAGACTTCCGCATGCACACACAGCATTGTTACTATATATGTCGACCCTGCATGCATTCACATATTTGCACTACATGTAATCGCGTAGTGATGAGCGTGCACACATGTTCTCCGGTCTCATTATGAAATGCCACTAGCAGGAACAGACCGAGTGAAAAATAAATGATGTAATAATTCACCTAGCAAATGCTGTGTTTCATGTGTATTTGTGTGTTTTTGTGTGTGTTTCTGTCACACTGATGAGCTCCGTCCTGTTCTAATTAAGGCAGGCTGCTCTTTCTATATAATTACTGAGTGTGGCGCATGCCTTCAGCAGATTCTCTTATTATCTCTGTTGTTTGCTGCTCCACAATCTGGCTCCAGGAACATTCACCACCCTGCTATTCCTTCCTATTGCTCTTCTTCCCTCTGTAATTTACTACACGCCTTCCTTCTCCTCCCCTTTCCCCCTCTCGCTTCTTTACTTCCCTTACCCATTTACCCCCATGCACTCCCTGTGCTGCCAAAGAAGTGTGCACTTAATTTCTATCCCACTGATCTCAGTGGTGCTTCATGACTTCCTCTAAACCCTCTGTTAGTTTGCTTTCTTTCTCCTGTCCTCTACCTCCTCATTTTCTCTTTGATTTTTCTCCCTCCCCTTGCTTTTCTGTCTTAATTTCCCCCTTTTTTTCAATAGTCTCTCTAACATGCTGTGTCTGTCTCTCCAAACCTCTTCCCCCGCCCCCTGTAGGGACCATGTGGTAGGGTGAGATGGGGTGAGGCAGGGTGAGTCAGGTTAACAGGCTGAAATCTGCTACAGAAGCTTGGAGATTCATCTGGTATGTGTGTGTAGGGGACAGAGAGAGAGAGAGAAAATGTGTGTGTGTGAATTTGTGTACGCAAAATTTGGCGCCAGTGGCCAATCATATGTTTCTGAAGTCGCTCCCTCTGTTGCACTCATCTTCCCCTCTGTCTGTTGTCACTTCTTGTTATGTCCTCATCAACCCTCCATAACTCCTTTTGTCTCAGACAGAAGTCGCATCGTATTTTCTTCTTTGACTTTTATTTTCTTGAGCTTTCCATTTCTCACTTCCCTCCAATTGATTTGTGCCTTTACTCAAAAGGCCCCCTCTCAAAGCCGTTATCACTTACCACCCCCACGTTCCCCTCTCGAGCTTCTGACTCCTTTCATTCCCCCTCTATCTTTTATCACACTTTTTTATGCCTTTTCTCTTTATACCAGCTCTCCCTGGCTCTGTGCCACCCCTGCCCATCTGGTCCTTCCCTCTCCCTTTATCCTTTTCCATCTTTCTCCTCTCCAGCCACGCCACCCGCTACCGTTAGTCATCTCTCTCCCCAGCTTTCATTTTAAATAATTCACATTCTCCTGGGAGGAAGACAAATGTGTTCTTTTGAGCCCAGCATCTGATGTATTTATTTAGTCGGCCAGCCATACAACAAGTGGGCACAAATACACACTCTGACCAGCAAACATTGGCACACACTAATGTAAATGTAGAAACATTCCCACATAGACACACATGCATTTATATGTGTGTGCTCACTTGTAGAAGGACCATTTAAATGTCCTTTGGTTATTGAAAATGTGAGCTGGAGAGAGGCCAGACATTCACCATTCATTCTTCCTCTGCCTTCTTTTACCTTAGGAGAATGATGCAGGAAAGAAAGTAAAAAAGCAAAGGAAATCAGAGGACATTATGGGTATGGAAGGAAATGAAAATGTTGGCGGCCAGAAAAATATAGGAAGTAATACACAGAGTTGCAGAAAAGAGCGGTCAGAGAATTCTTGTGGTTGCACTGTTGGTTAGTTGCTCTGCATAAGAGCTTAATGCATAAAATATGACTTGTAAAAGCTGAGGATGATTTCAAACACATACAATGGGGGTGTGAAGAGATTTCTGTGAGAGATGGGAATGAGAGAGAAGAAAGAGAGGATGATGTGTAATGTAAGTGGAAAGAGGGAGGACAATGGGGGAAAGTAGGAAGAAATGAGTGTTGGATGAGAGTAAAGGCGAGGAGGTTAAGATGTTGAAATTAAAAAGCAGAGAAAGTTCGGAGAATAAAGTTAATGTGGAAGACTGGAGAAAGTGCAGGTCACGGGGGGTAATGATACGTAGAGGAGACATGAGAGAAAGGAAATAAAACAGGAAGAGAAAAGGACGAGAGAACTTTGGCCACAGGCAGAATCAGTGAAGATGGGATAAACCGGCAAATTACAACGTTACTTCCACCCTTCTCTGCCTCTCTGCCTCCTCTTACCACTTCTTCCGCACCAGACTCATGAATTAAATACAGCCGACATGAATGCATCAAAGTTAGAAAAGGTTGGCATCCAGCTTAATCATGTTGCTAACTCAACCGACATGACAGCCTCATTTCTCTCCACCTCACTTGTGACCACTGAGCTGAATCAAACATTCAGTTAAAGAGGGAGATATCCTGTGAAAGTTAGATATGATGTTAGTAAGGCATAAAAAGTGGTTATTAAGAGAGCCTCCTTTCTTTTCCCCTTTTCTCCACTGTTTTTTTTTTTCCAGGAATTTGACACTTTCATAATCATTTTAGGACCACTACAGTATTGCCATAACAAGATGCAATGCAAGTGATTGCGTTGATTACTCACTGTAGGAGTTGAAATTAGTTTCTCTCATTTTAGGTGCTTATGATTAAATCATCAGGTAAAATGTAAAGCTAGCGTGAGAAATTTAAATGTATCCCTGTGGGGAAATTGTTTTATTCAGCAGCAAATAGAAATGATGTACAGATGGAACAACAGAATATAAATCAAAATGGAATAATGGGGGCGGATTAACAGCGCAGCAGAAAGGCGCAGCATCCTTTTTTTCTCCTCCTAGGAGACGTAACATAGCTGACTGTTGGTGTAAGACGCATGATATTTTCACATAACGATAGTGTGCATATTTTGTTTTTTACAAAATGTTAATATCCAGTGAACATCATGTATATAATTCAAAAATAATAAATTAATCACCTGCTTACTATGCTAAATAAACCATTTAAAAAACTGTGTATTATCTGAAAAATGCATTGCCGCAAAGCTGGCTTATTTTTTTAAGCTCATAAAAAATTCTGGAGATATGTGGTTTTCACGGGACAGTGAAAAAAAATTTCAGAGACATTATCAATATCTGTCTTGATTATAAAGTGTTTTTATATTGAGACAGAAGTTGATCAGACAGGAAACAGTGAACA
>JAPMOB010247318.1:0-42998 GCA_029875015.1 Lepomis gibbosus
GGTTAAAGATTCCTCATGTAGGTGAGGTGTATGTGGCACATTAGAAAACCCTTCATCTTATCAAGTCATTTTCAGCCTTTCCAAAACCAAATACACAAATGTTAAAGTATAAGAAACACCTTAAACTGTGTTAGCATGTCCTGCTAACTAATTTGTATATGCAGCTTCTAAGCTCAGCTAAACATGGTTATGTTTGAATGGAATAACAGTCCAATCTTACATTTCTCATTATTATACTAGTAACTAAGGACAAACTAGCTCTACACTGAACACAAAAACACAATATAAGCTATTTCTTTATTTCTTCTACATAAATCATCAACCTGGGAGGATTCTGACTTTTGGCTTGCAGTTGACATCCAGCTTTAGCCTCAGTATTTCAGCACCATTTCATGTATGTAGCTATTTTTTTTATTACACAAAGAGCAAAGAGCATCAAATCCAAAAGTAAATCCAAACATGACAGAACAATCCAGAGAAACGGCAAAGGCCCTCAGCCACATGCAAGAAATGTCTGACATGGGTACTGGAGACAGACTGGGATGCTTGACTGGGATGGGAGGACAATTGGGCACAGGTGAGACACATAAGGACAGGAGCAAACAATTAACCGAGGCAAACACAAAGACAGGAGGTAAAAATTCAGACAAGACACACCAAAAACCATAACAGATAATCAAAACCTGATAAATTTATTTTATTTCTTCAGCCAGCAAATTTGATGATCGCCATCTTGAAATGATGACAAGGTGAAATACTTTAACTACCCAGGAATTTTTCCTATTGAATTAAGCAAACAAGACTTAAAGGACCTAATTACAGATATATATGACTTTATGAAAAGGACACTTTTGCAGTGTACGATTTGAAGAGGTGAGGTGAGTGTGTGCAGTATGGGGACACTGAGAACACTAAAGTGAACAGGTGGATACATAATTCTGTGAAGATACTGGGTTTCTGGGTAATTGAAGCTTACAGAGGACCCTTGTGCACACTTCCAAACGCTTCACATTGTGTATATTTGTGGTCTTGTACATCCAACTCTGCTTGGTTCAGAATGGAAGGAGACACTGAGAAGTTCTAATTTGTTTAGTTTTTGATTCATTTTTCTTTAGTTATTTTCTCACGATGAAAATAGGCTTTCATCCTCAGTTTTCTTCTTTATTTTTATATGTATTCTGGTTTTGGTAAATGCAGCCCTGCCCCCTAGTGCACACATTAATGTTACGTCCAAGTGTGATGACAGACATCTATGTGAAAGTCGTCTGTGATTGTTTAAAGATTTACAGGCACAGAGGCATGTTCCAGGCATTTGTGGGATAAGTAAGAGCCCAGGCTCAAAAAAACAAAAAAAACAACAGTCCTTCCATTCAACCCCCACACACCTTGCTCCACTGCTCCACTGGAGAAAAAAGGGGAATAAAATAGAGTGACCCTGCCACTAGCAGCTCTCTTTTTCCCCCCACTGCTCTCTTCTTCCTCCCCCTTGCCGTGTGAAATCAAATTTCCATGTGGCTCCCGTATCTGTTGCACAGCGAGGTGATTTATCAGGGATGCAAAGAGCATGCAGAAACAATCTTTATTACATCCATTTCCTGCTTGTCAGCCGGGATCATGTTGGCTGTTCATTAAAGGCGCGGCGCAGGTGAGGAGAATGCATCCCGATGCCTTGATAGATTGTCTGCTCCCCTGTGGTGACAGCAGCTGGATGGATTGAACAGCGGGGGGCGAGGAGGGAGGGGAAAAAAGCGCTGACTCCGTCGCTCCCCCTGTCAGACACACTTTTACATAGCCGGCCAGTGTCATTTCTCCAACCCTTCACACACACACAGACTTCTGACACTCTTTGGACTTAAGCCAGGAGCGCCTGCCTTAATGCATGGACGCATACACACTGTGAGCATACAGACGCAAGTATTTATAGACACTGATGTAAAAACACAGGGACACACGCGTTGTGAAGATGGGGTTTATCTTATTACATAGTTCCAACCACGGGTCTCGCTAAAAAACAGTAAGAGCAACAAAGTTTTGCCGAATTCAAAAAAAAGAGAACTTAAAGTTAACACATACAAATCAATAGCCATATGAGTTGTTTTAGTATCAATCAATGAAAAGCTGTTCTTTTAAACTAAAATTGGGATTACTTCTTTTAGATGCAGTGTTATGTTTTATAAAATCAATAAATCACACAAAACACCAGCTGTTTATAAATCACTGTAAAATACGGTGAGTTAGTAATGTGGATGACCAATATGTGGAATACTGTAATAATGGTAATGTTCAGCAAAGCCCTTGTATGACAGCAACCCAGCTGCAGCCTATGTATCATAACAGCTTGCATTAAAATACGTTGACTAAAAAAACTAATTAAAAAATGTGCAGGACCGTTCTAAAGATACAGATTTCATTATCCAAATTGACTATTTAGAAATGTACGGTTTCTGCAGGACACTGACGCGCTCAGTGCAATGATGACACACAGCACGAGCAGACAGTAGTGTAAACGTTTTTATGCTGTATGAACACACCTCATTAAGTCAATCAGCTGAGGCTGTAGAATGTCAAAAATACAGCTCTACCTCTTACAGCAGCTACGTAAGCTTTCGTAATCAGCCATAAAATGTTTTATCACACATCCTACATCAACAGATAAATACATACAGTATGGCAACATAAACACAGCTCTGCATCTATATTGGGCTCACATCATTCCCTCAGTGGACTGCTTTTTTATGGCTCTACAAAATCTACAAAATCCCACCAGTTTCGACTTTCTGTAATTCCTAAGATATAAAAAAAAGAAATTGTAAGAAGTCTACATCTACTAGAATGCAGTAAAGAGAGGTAGAGATGATACATGATTGGCTCAAATTGATGTATATTTCCTACATACTATTGAAACTCTGAAAAGATCAGAATAAGTATTTGAATGGAGCATTTTCATGCTCTTTGCAAATCAGTGTGACATAAAACTGGCCTGCATTAAAGGTATCTCTACTCACCGAGCTCATTCAATTATCTTTGACACTGCTTAGTCTTCCTTGTGTATACCCCCCCCCAATCCATCCATCCATCCTTTTATTACCTTCCCCAGTCTAATTTGTGTCTCTGTGTACCAATGACATGTAATGACAATGGCGTAAGTGCCGATCGATATTGGAGTGCTTTTGGGCCGCCCAGCCAGAAGGGATGGAGGCCAGTGTTGATAGCAGGGTGACAGGGACACTGTGAGGCTGTGTTGTGGGACAAGGTGGATGGAGGGTGGATGCAATTTCGCTGATGAATCTACATCTTTAACTCACTCACTGGTCATAATCTGTGGACGAAAGCCTAATGACAACTGTTTATGTATGCTGATGTACACTGTATGTGGCAGCCGTCTTTTATTCCTGCTATGAAAGGGTCCTGAGGCCTCATTTATGATACTATGCATAGAACAAGTTCTAAATATTTGTGTAGGAACTAGTGTTGCCACGATACTGGAATTTCTTAAAAATATCGATATTCGATAGCCCAGGGGAAAACTGACACAACCTCGATTAAATGACTGAATTTAATTCCAAAATTATTAAATCAACTAATCAAATTAAGTGAAGTTCATAGTACTGTGTGTTAAGCACAACACCATCAGTTAATTTACCTCTGACCTTATTCAAAAGAAAATACAGCAACCAAGGACCATCATTACAGCTACCTAAATGGAGTTAAGTCTGGGACTCACAGCGTGAGTCTGGATGTCGCAGCAACCCAAAATCAGAGGTATCATTTACACTGGGATTGCAATATATATTCTGAATTGTCACATGCCACCCGGATTTTGAACAATCCCAACCTAATGCAGAAACTTACTCCAGAATGTTTATTGTGTTTATTGCTTCAAATTTATTGCATTTAAATTTAAATTTGTATCAGGGCTGGGAGTAATGTTGCATGAAAAAAAGTTATGGTTATAAATATAGAAGCAAAAGTCATATTTACAAGTGTTAAACTGAGTTGCACTTCCTCTGTAGATATAAAGATTTAAAACATTTATATTCATATTATATAGACGGGTTTCTGTGCAACATCATCACCGAGATGCGCGCGCAACTAGGGGGCAGAAAGTAGCACCAAGCCTCCGCGGCACATTCGTTTTTGTGCATATTTAGCTGCAGTGTTGGGCAAATTACTCAGAAATTGTAATGACTTACTTTTTACTTATTACTCATTTAAAAAGTAACAATGTTACTTTACTTATTACTGGGTATTAAAATTATTATTAAATATTCATGTTACTCGTTCCGTTATAATTATTGAAGCTTTTTATTGAATTATTGAATACGGGAAACCAGCCGAACTGAAAACACTGCAGCCTCCGAGACCAGAGGATGTTGTATCATATAAGCTATGGATCCAACTTTGAAATGGCAGTTTATTATTAAGTCATCAAGAATTTACAAACTATGCATAATCTACGTTGATTACAATGGTTCGCTGCAGTCTTCTGACCGTCTACCGAAGCACTTTTGCCCCCCTGGCTGAGCGCGCATCCAGACGTGTTTGTATACAAGAAACCCGACTATATTGTACACTATCTTCAATATTATTGGTGTAGCCAATCACAGCACAGCAAGGCAGGATTTGCCACACCCACATCTAGCATCCAATCATATGGATGCGTGCAAGTGGGTGTGGGGGGTACTAGCTAATCAGAGCACAGTAGGGTGGGATTTGTCGAAACTCTTGCAGTAAAAAAAAATAAGGTGGAAAAGTAAGGGGAAAAATATGAGTCAACCAGAATGAAGGAGGCGAGTGATGAAAAGACTGTGACTGAGAGGAGGGATATGTATTAAAAAAAATCTAACCCCCATCGACAAGAAAAGTTAGTATTTATCAAACATACACACCTACACCCATACATATATGGTCTCTGGGCGTCTCAGAATCCTTAATGCAGTTACTTGTTGTTGACAAAAGTAGCAAATGAGACAGACAAAGATGAAACACATCACAGACAATGAAGTGAAGATACTGTAGCAACCCAGGAGCAGGCATGCAGGAAAGCTTCCCAGCAAGATGCTGCTGTTCATTTTCTAGATAAATCGTTTGGTCTTTAAAACATAAATACATCTCAGAGTCCAAGGTGACGCAATCAAATGTCCTGTTTTGTCAGACCAACAGCAAAACAAGACAACCAAGAGCAACAGATTCTCACATCTGAGAACCAGGAACTATCACATTTTTGGCACTGCCTTTTGCCGGTTCATTTTCTGTCAATCGACTAACCTGTTAATCGACTAATTGCAGCTCTGCTTTATTTGTTACTATAAAAGTTTGTGTGGTTACACTGTGAGCACTGTGCACAGTTGGTCAGAATCCAGACTGTGTGCACAGGCAGGTTTGGCTGGAATGATGCTGCGCCCGCTTATACCTTACAAAATGATATAATACAATGTTAAACTTTCTCCCTACTAATGTGTCTTTCCTGTCATGACTGAGAACTTTTTTGCCTTTTTATTTGACACTTCCACAACTGGTGGAAAATCAACCAAAATGAATGCAGATTGATTAAAACTGAATGTCATTAACAGAGCTGACGTCCATGAAGCACAGTACTTAAAGAAACATAAGGTAAGTATATCTATGGTGCAACTGTGAGAGAATAGGCAGACGCGCATCCTAACACAGGCATACAAAGTGAAGGTGGCACAGGGAAGATGATTCAACGCTTGTTGAGGACCGGCCTCAGACGGCAATTACATTGCCTCTAAAACAGAGGGATTGGCTTGAAGGATGGAAATAGGGAAGGGGGGGGGGAGGAGGCCCTTCACTCAAAGAAAAATAATTTATTTCATTGTGATATCAAAATCAATAGACATCGATTGAAAGGTGGCTAAAGGTGAGCGTGTACATGATCCTTCAGCTGTGAGATGCAGACTGACTGAGTGAGGAGGAGGGAGGGAGGAGGAGGGAGGGAAAAAAGGGTGGCCAGAGGAAGAAGTCACCTGCTACTTAACAAAGAGGGAACAGGAAAAAAGACCAGGAAAAGACCAGGAAAATCAGAGAAAGTAAGAAAGAAAGAAAGAAAGAGAAGGAGAGAAAAAGAGAAAGAGTGAGGGAGCTCTTGCCCGGTGGAATCAATACAGAGAGGTGGAGCAGAGTACAATAGCCCCAGAGGATAGGAGATTCAGTGGTGCAAGTCTAATACTCTCTGTCTCATACACACACACCCACCCATAGATACATACATACATGCACACACAAATACATTAATACACACACTCGCCCCTCTCTGAATCCTTTTTGTTCTTGCTTTCTCCTGACATTTCCTTCTATATCCTTCCTCTATTTAATTTCTCTCTTTCCCTCTCTCTCTCTCTCACTAGCTCATTCTATTGCCACCCAAAACCCACCGCCCTCCCCACACACAGTGAGTAGCTGTCTGTATGCAGAGGGATGCAGAGCAAAGAGAAGACCTTCTGTCCAAAAAAAAAGCAGTCCACTATAATGGCAGCATCTTTCATCAAAAACAGACAGTGAAGTCACAATCAACACAAACGCAAGCCGTTGAGACACGCATTGGCTGCAAAGAGGACAAAAACACAAACACACAAAACATGTCGTTTCTTAGAGTAATGACACTTTTATGTGACATTTTTTTAAGTCCACTTCCACACACATGCTGCAGAGTCACGTGAACATGCACATACAAAACAGCACACTCCAGCTCTACTCCAGCTCTATCAGCACTTGAGACTAGTGAGGCTTCAATTAGTTCTTGATGAATGAGCCCATAAGATGCCGCTCTCTCATTTCCCTTGTTGCCAGATATCCCAGCAATCAGAGAGAAATGAATTCTCATTGTGGCGTGACTGAGACGAAGGTGACTGAGACGAAGGTGACGGTGGTGGTGGTGGTGGGGGCGAGCATAAATCATTCACCCTCTCCGGTGAGGGCCAGAGTTCAGCTTCATCACTACAAACTTCTTCAATCTAAAATCTATTTATATCTATTTTTTTGCACAGCGCGCACCACAGCCTGTCGCAAACCTTTGCACATAAAAACTGCATTATACAAATGTTCCCAGTCTTATTGTGTGAAGTAGAAACTTAAACTAGTACACACCCAGAAAGAACCAAAGCACCCTGTCCTGTTCCAAACTTATAAACTAAATGTAATAACTTTGTTTTTAACTATTCCAAAATGTGTATGTGTGTGTGTGACGCATTGAAGGTTAGACTCACCATCATCAATGATGCTGACCACGACTCCATTACCGGTGATGTTGTTGCTCCAAACCGGCATCACATTTAGGTCAAACCCACTGGAGTTGTACTCGCCCTGTGCAAACTAAACACACACACACACACACACATATTACATCATAAGTTGAAGAGGACTACTAAATGAGTTTATTGTTACACATAAACCCCTTTCTCACTTAAAGTAAGTCTAAGACTTCTACATGCAAATCCATCAGTTACACTAACCCAGTTGCAAGAACGTTTTCAATGGACATTGGTTGTTTTTTTATTTGCACCTGTTTCTTTGGTTTGGTAAAGCGCATTTTTTTTAATGCAGATCAGATGGCGCGGTGCAATTATGGTGCTCCTTTTGGCATGGAATTGCACTTGTGTTTCCTCCTGCTCATCCCTGTCGTGCACTCATCTGCATCTTCCTCCTAACATCCCCTTTGTTCCATATCTGCCATTCCTCACCTGTCCTCTAGAGACTACTATAGTTTCCTGGTCCTGCTTATCACCTGACCCAGGCACCTCAGGCAGACATCGAGTCTACCTGCAGATACTGTTTTCTTCCTACTAATGACGTATTCATCCTGCCCCAATCTCTCCTCCACATTCACGCACTTTTGTGTCATCTCAAATAACTGAAAAATAATTCAGAAAAACAACATACACAAAGGATTAGAGTGGCAATCCTCAGAGTGAAATAGCCATTACATTACAATACGCTGCACTGAATTATCTTATGTTGTGTTATTGCACTGTGCCACCTCTGCATAAATACAACCTTAGCCGTGCCAATAGCAGAAAAGAATATTGATAAGATCTGTTGTAAATGATTCTTCTTTCTGCAGGTGATCATGATAGCACTTGCTGCCACAAGTACACTTTTGCTTATAAAGGAGGCAATGTTAGTAATTTGGTTAAGCACCTGCTGAACTACCTTCATCATACATTTACAGATATCCACAAGACCGCTGTGCTCTTCTCCTGTCATCTTTTGTATTACAGTCACCCTAATGTGCATGTTCATTATAGGGAACCTTACACAGTGCCATAGCCATAGACAGGAGGCTATTAACATTGCTCCTGTTTCTGCCAAGGAGATAATATATTTTATTAAGAAAACAAAATTATAAATTTCTTCGTTCAAATTAAATAGTTTTATTTTCAGTCATTCAAAAGCAACCAATAAGATGTCTGAGGGCACTCAGGCTCAGTGCCCATCAGGAGCCCAGGGAGTTCATGAACAAGTCACAGGGAGAAAAAAAAAAGATCTTTCATCCTTGCACCTTACCTCAAACAACAAATCCACCCACACTCGAACAAAAATCTCCAATACACACACACGCATGCACGCATGCACGCAGGCACGCACGCACATAGCAACAGCCCCTGCATGGTGAGGCAAAAGAGCCATTGCTGCTTTTCATATAATAATAATATAATAACACACATATGCACCTATAAACTATGTACCATGGCTGCTCGCGCACACACACACACACACACACACACACAAAAAGGTGGTGAACAAACACTCTTACCAAAAATGTCAATAGCTGCCCAAAACTCCCCTTCCCACACAAACACGCAACCAATTTGATATTCAAAGTGAGTGTTTCAAGAGGCTTCAACTCTGTTGTTGTTATCATGATGAAGAGAGAGAGAGAGAGAGAGAGCGCACAATGGGAAGAAAACAGCTCAGTAGGTTGTGTGTGTGTACTTGCATACCTATCCACGGCAAGCCAACATCGGCCATTTTGCTACAATCATGTCTAAATTGATTTTAATTTTAGCCAAGAGGGGACCTGCAGGTGTGTGACTATTAAAGTTCATATTTAGCACTTCCCCTGCAGACTGCAGATGGGATTTTAAGGACTCACCGATGTCGCCTTTTCACACTCCTCCATAGTGTGAATGGCTTGCAGCCCCAGGCAAGCTTTAAGACTATATGGGTATTTTAAAATCTAAAAAGAAATACAATCCAGATAAGGTAAAAAACAAAATGGTCAGCGGTGATATCATATCTTTTCACATTATGTCAAAGACGAGTATGTATTGTTTTGCAGAGATATCTTCTAAAGGCAGCGTACTAACAAGCTATCCCTGGCTCATCCTGCCTCGTAATACCACTATGTACCTCAAGCGGTGACAGTCTGATATACAGAAAGGTGTCAGCTGATGCCTGGCCTTAGAAGTAAAATAAATAAGGTTAAAAAAAATTAAACAAATTTAAAGGGGCATTATGTAGTTTCCAGCGGCCACTAGCGGTGCCATTTTAAGATTGCAACCAGCTGTGTGCTCGTACGTGTGCTCGCTTGAACTCATGCGCGAGTGCAAAGTAGACACAGCGAGAGGCTCGGGAGCACGCATGCAGGTGTCAGTCACTGGATTTCGCGGAAAATCCGACCCGGAGCCTTCGAATAGGAATAGGAATACCTGCCTTCAGAGTTAATAGCCAAACCCGGCAACTGGATCATTTTAATGTCAGATTATGTCAGATCAGGCAATAAAAAAGGATTCATTTTAGTAGAAAAACTACATAGAGCCCCTTTAAAATCAATCTTAAAGTAAACAGGCAGCCAATGCAAGAATGCAACAACTGGGGCGATATGGCTAACAGCAGTTAGCAGCAGTTACACCCCGATACAGTATGCTGTCCCCTATTGTTTTCAATAGAGGACTATTGAATATGAACTCAACAGGTACAGATTAGTCTCACTTCTAACACACTGCACTTTTAAAATTGTTGAGTCACACCCAAAAACAAAAAAAAACTCTGAACAGTTTTACATTGTACTTTTATCCTCAATGTACAAATATGTATGAATGCAATTTGTCCATGCTTGTCCCTGTTCCCTGTTAAGTTCCTTCTTAGATATTATGGAGTGATATTCACACACAACTGCTGTAATCATCTAACCACAACTGAACACACAGCTTGAGATGGTGAGAACCACTCGTACGAACAGATCTCTCCTTAAGTGGCTTATATGAGTCATTTAGGACATTTCACATTCACCTGTTTTTTCAGACTTTCTCTTTGGCTCAAACACAGTTTACAAGTCTTTCACTAATGGACTGTATATTTCATTACTTTGAAGTAATTTTGAGTTTGAAAATATAAAAATATATAAATTACACTTAACAAAATTAAGTTGTTATCCTGTTTGACATGCAATTTAAAATATAATATAATTCTAAATGTATTCATAAAGCCTAACAATACAATCATTCATTTAAAATGGCTACTGATGCTATTATATAACACTACAATATCAAAACAACTTAATAGACTAACTGAAGGTTAATCTGGCTCTGTATATAATAAGGCCAGATGAAGTGTAAACTTTTGGATAGCTTAGCAAGTCAGGCCCTTGAAAGAGAGTGACAGTGTGGTGATATATTGACAGAGACAGATGAATCGTTGTTGTCTCGGCTTAGAGACAAGCTGCAACTCCGAAGACAGACACACCGGTCTACCCCTATTCCCTTAATTCCACTGCTGACACTATTAAAAAGGATAGACTTTCCTTTATGGATCTCCAAAAGCAGGACTTCAGTCTCTCGTAAAGTTTGTTTTATCTTCTATGTAATTTTCATGAATGAACACTCCATGACATATGGGGCAGGACACAAAGCCTTATTTGGTATTATTGGCGCAGTAATTGTGTAAAAGTAAAAAGTAAGAGAAAGTTAACATGTTCTTGCATGAGGCCCAGTGTTTGCTAACTGGAAATGTTGTGAATGTATGATGCTTAAATTTAGCATCACTCACTGCTGTAGTGTTTTTATATTTTAAGTTCAGTGACATCAGCAAAGGGTTGCCACTTTTTGCCTTTTGAATGAAGGGGTGTAGTGTGGTACACAGTGCTGGAACACAATGACCACCTATCATGTCAGTAAAGCAACAGAAAGAAAATGAAATTAAGGTACTTATACATCTTATGTTTATTTAAATCACATGAAAATAAGCTGTGAAATGGTCTGTGTAATGATTATGAAATAATAGTAAAAGGTTCATGCAAGTTACAGAGAATAAGGTCTACAGTTGGATAATATAAGTGGGGTCCACTGTTCGCAGTCAGATAAGATAGATGATAATCACACTCCAACGTGGATGCATAGTCACAGAAAAGGACACAAGCCTAGTGAATGATTGCACAATAACTGATTTAATGCTCATTTGTAATATCACCATCATATTTAAGATATTAGGTTTAGACAGAAGCAAGCTTTTAGGTAGGTCGTGTCCATTTGCTCTTTTCTTTCATTACATTTTTACAGTGAATTTCCACATTTGAGCCTCACTAGTAAGCTGCTCTGCAATATATACACAGTAAATCTGTCTGTTACCTGTTCTTTGCCCGTTTGCCTGCGTAGCGGCCCGACTGCCAACACCTACATTTGCTGCAATAAATAATTAAAAAATAAAAACTTAGCAGTCTGACTATTCTGTCTGCATTTAGGTCCAATCCCCATTGCCGCCTCAAACCCACCCAGATACACATTAAGAGAGATACTGAGCTATCCGAAAGACTGCATGTCCAAACACAAGAAAAGCAATCTAGTGTATGCTGTCCAATACAGTGAGGAATGCACAGACCTGTATATTGGGTAAACTACACAACCTCTACACAAACACATGCCTCAATACAACAGGGTCAATACATCAGGTCAAAGGATAGGGAGGACAGATGGATTGAAAGAGGATTAAAGGAAGCCATCTACACCGAGGTAGAGAGACCGTCACCACACACACAAACACACACCACTTATCCCCCACCTACAATGCTGTCCTTTCATCTCTTCCCTGGCGAATGAACAAACACTCATATTTGGCCTTATGTGACAATGACATCCACGGGCATTCGCACTTGGCTTCAGGTGACTCCAACGACCATAACAACTGCAGTTACAGCCAGGAGCACTTATGAACCAAGCTGTTTCTATCACCTTGATAATGACGCAACAGAAGTTAAATACCTGGGACCCCCTACCAGTCAATTGGATATGAAGAAACCTCTTATATGAGAGGCGAAACTTCTTCAAGGATCTTCAACCAGTCCAGTTTCTTTTGATTTAACCCTCCTTGGATGTTTGGAAAACATCATTTTTTGTGTATGTCCACACTAGGTGGTCAGGTTTTTAAAAAAAATCATGATTTAGGTTAAAATAAGTATGTTAGTCACCTAACATAAGTTGGTAAATCATGTGAATGTTCTCAATAGACATTTTTTGTCAGAATATTTAGTCAGTGTTGACATTTGGTTTCACACGAGTCACCGGCCTCCTTGGTGAGGTCCTGTAAAGTTCTGTGTTTGACCATCCACCCCAGCGTCCTCTGTGTGCAAACTTTGTCGCTCTATAAACTGCTTCAACTGACTTTCTCCCTTGCGGCCATCATAAATACTATGACCATGAGAAATCAGCGCCTAACAATAAATGTAAATATGGGTCGTAAGAAGCTGCTTGCACAGACGACTTATATGGCTGCATTTTGGGGGAGGGTGGTCTGCTGTTTTCTGTACAGACATTTAATTTTTTTTTTACACGGTGTAGCAGAAAATGGTTGATATTAAGTTGTTTTTTAACAGATTTCTTATTAAAGGACAGGCATATCTATTTTGATAACAGTTTTTCTCCATTGCTCAAACACTATTAGCAGGCTTTTGAACAAAGATTTCAACACCCATTTTTTCAAAAAGCACACCCTTTTCCATAAACTCTACACACAAATCCCTTCATTTATCATTGCCTACACTGTGTGGTCATTGAGAAAGCACACTCAATATTGTTCACTCAATCTGCACAGGTTGAGCTCAGTTAGCACACAGCTACCCTGGTGGGAACACAAACATAATTTCAAGAAATATGTTTAAGCAATAGAGAAATACTGTGATGTGTTACAGTTGATTGAACTGTAACCATGAATTTCTTGAACTTTAAGTAGTTTTATTTGTCCAACATAAGGCACACTAACTTCAGGGAGCTGAGGTGTTCTCATGTTTGGTCTGTGTGTTTTTTTTAACTACAGCTGGGATAGCGTCTTTTCAACATGTAGTGTGGGTGTGTTGTGTGTCTACACAAAAACTATACCTGAGATTAGTAAAGTGAACAAGAACTTGGAGCACCTAGTGGGAAAAAAGGCATGAAGGAGAATTTTATTTAAAAAATATTGAAAAGCAAGTGTGCTGTATTCAACACTTAAATTGTGGAGACGCGGAGTACAGATTCCCCCTGAGAATATTCTGCTCATTCACTGAGGCAGAATAGGCAGAGGTACAAAACCATTAACACTATAAATCAGAAAAAAATCACACGTAAAAGGGACATTCCAGGTTGGTCACCTGCTGTATCTCATAAAAACTGAAGCAGAGATAGTCCTATTGGACGGTGTGACGTGCAGACTGTAGTGCGGCAGTTCAGGAGAGGCTCCATCCCATTCAGGAACATCAAAAGTCGTCTTCCACCAAATTCACCATTTCTTATTTCACAGTTTTTCAGCGTGGCAAAGAAAAGTTCCGGTCACATGTTAGGTCAAAAGGTCACATAGATCATATACTTGACCTTTGATGGCATCACTGCAGTCAGGATGAGGTTGGATTTCTTACGCAAACCTTTGTGATCCAGGTATAAATTCAAACCACCACTCATGTCACATGTCATAAACCTTCTCTATATGGATTAAAACCTAGAGATATGTAATAAAGAATGTATTTTTTTTTCTTTTCCAGATGCTGCAGTTTTTAAAAAGGTGCATGATTATCCTGCATGCAGTCCAGCAACTGGTGATTTACAGGTCAAACATGAATTTATTCTAAGTCAAAGTGGCTGTTGTGACAATATGACTATTGTCATAATATTTGCGTGACAGGGAAATGTCAGTTAAATTACACATCTTTGAAAGCCATCAAGTATTTGTAGCATTTGAAGTATCATGTACATATTCAGTTTCATTGCAGGTCATGGAGGTCCTTCCTCCTACGGTCGGTCAGGGATAAAATTCCACTCTTAACATTTATATTGTGAAAGAAAAGACCTTAAAAGATCAATCTTAGTTTTATGAAAATGTCCAGAAACAGTGGTCCACACATGGTCGGTGTAGAAAAATAGTCCACTGTTGGTAATGTACTGTAAGAATGGGTGAATATGTGTGTGTGTCTGTGTGAGAAAGTTTGTTTGTCCGCATATGTTTGAGTCTGTGTTTGAGGAGGGTGCATCCAGGGAGCAGTGCGGCTTTGTAGTGTGTGAGAATAAAGCAGATGAATGGAGGCAGCTAGCAAGCTAACATCCACCGAAGCGCGAGGGCCAGCCCAGGGGAGCGCGCGCACACACACACACAGGATACACAGGCACACATGTGCGCAAAAAAAAAAAGACGCACACCTTTATGATCTTGGATATATGCCCAGGGAGAGGCGTCTTCACACTCACATGCACACACATCCTCACAAACACTGTCATAGAGTGAAAGCCAGCAACACAAGCTTCAGTACTGTACGTACACACACATATGTACAAACGTGCTATTTCTCTCTCTCTCTCTCAAACAAGCACACACACACACACACACACACACACACACACAAAATCCACAGCAAGTCCAGTTTGCTGTTTAGATTTTAGCAGCTTTAAACAAGCAACTCTGGAGAAGCTGGACTCAGCCTAAGCAATGATACAATGGAGTCCACGTGCCTCGTGTGTGTGTACATACATACCCACACAAACAAACACACACACACACACACACACACACACACACACACACGTCTGGTCCTGGCAGGCTACCAACCCTGAGCAGATTACTGACCCTCAATCAATATCCACGTCGACCAGAGGCTGACTAAACACAGCAGAACCAGAGCAGGGGAGGAGGGCGAGAAAGAAGAAAGACCTGTATTCAACTTTACAGTTTTTCTCGATTGCTTAAACACATTTCTTAAAATTATACCTCTTTTTCTCAAAACTCTAAACACAAATCCACAACTTCCAAATTCCCAAAACGTTCTATTTTCAGGTCAAAATGAAGCTCTCCACTCAAAACCATTCAATCTTGATGAAAAACTCAGACAAAACATAACACACAAGCCCTCATAAACACACACTACAACACAGTTTTACATACCGGTGAGATAAATTCAAAACAATACTACAAAATCTGGTTCTAAGTAACGTTGCTTGTGGTTCTCCCCCTCAAAAACCTTTTCACATGATGAACACAACAGAAATAACAAATGGATACATTGGCACACATTTTTTATTCCTTAGTCTGCTGTACAGTACAATACACACAAACAACTAATTCTTCTGCCCCAGCGTCCTGTCTTTGGTCTGAAACAGGCCACAGATTCTTGTTCTCCACCTCCTCCCTCTTCCTCCGCCCTACTCTACCTCCTGATCTTCCTTCTATCCCATCTCCTCCTCCAACTCCTACAGTTCCTCTTCCTTCACCTCCTCTCCATACTGCTTTTCCTCCTCTCTGGCGTCCTACCCCTCTTCCTTCAGATTTCTCTGGATCCCTTGTTCCAAAACTGAATGAACTGACTGTGGCCCTTCAATCTATCTATTGAAGCTTTTGATTGGTCTTTTATCAAATTTTTTATCTGTTTGTTTCCACCGTGGTAGCTGTGTGCTCTCTCAATGATTACATGGTGTAGGCAAGTTTAAAAGCCTGCTTACAGTGTTTAAGTAATGGAGAAAAACTGTAAATGCGTTGGTGTGCGTTAGTTAATGATGATTCTATTCTATTCTCCAGTTTACATAATCAAGCTATGTAGTTAGCGGTGCCTAAATTGTATCAACTGTTTGGTGTCTTTTGAAAATGTTCATGCATTACAGTCTTTCATAAACAGTCTTATCAATAAAGTTTCAAAATTGAGCGTGGCGACCATTTGCAGTAAATCCCACTCACATAGAAAAGCTGTGTCAGATTTGGGCTTCGTATTCTCTGTCTCTACTACGCCCCGCCCACATCCCGACTCTCACCCCTCCATCTTGCCCTGAGGGCTGAGGTGTCAATCAATTTGTTGCCGGTTGCCGTGGTGAATCTCTGACCCCGCCTCTCCTCCTCCTGGCTCTGTCAGATGACACTCTCGCAAGTCAGTCAAGAATATCCACCATGTCGATTGGCTAAGCCCTGCCTCCTCACCACATGAGTGTGGAGACTATAATCTGGCAATGTAAGAATTGTTGAACAGGACACAGTGGTCACATTATGAAACAAATGATGGAAATACAAACATACTTAAAGGAATGAAAGAAGTAATTATTCTATAAAGTGTGTGTTCACATGTGTCATATAAGCAACCAGAAAGACTGGCTGCAACTTCAGCCCATTATTGGAAAGGTTGATCATTAAACACTCTTATCAGTAGTGCAGGGTATCAAGTCAATATCTTGTTGATGCCGACCTGAAATGTGCCCAGGAGCGAACCCAAAGCTCGACTAAATACTCTACTCAAACTTTAAATAGTCAGTTTCTTAAATCATCATTTGTCCAATTTTATTTCATCAGGAACTCTTCTTGTTCGCTGCTTGGGTTTGGACACAATTCAACGTTTGTTTATTAAGAATTGTGACCAAGATATGTTCTGAGCGGGACATTTTATGCTTGAAAAATTAACTAGTCAGTGCTCTCTATTGGACTATCAAGATAATGGCAATACTGTTTCTAAATTATCTTTATCGTTGGCATTTTTGTACAGTGATTTCTTGTTATCTATTGGGTTCCACCGATATGGATATATCAGCAAACTGATAATATCAGCCTTGGGGGATTTATGGGTCTAGCTTCTTGTGTTACCTGGAAAGAGGGTTTGCATAAAACAAAATTGCAAAAAAAATTATATTTGCAAAAAGAAGGTATCATGAAAAGTATTGTTTTGGTATAAGTGCCAAAGTGTATCAGCACTGGTATAGAACATTTTGAAACAATGCCCAGACCTACTTATTAGCTTACTATTGTGCTCTCAAACTCAACTTTTGGACTGAATTTTGTTTAAGCATTTTTATCAAACCAATCTTCAGGACCAGCCTGCTGTTTACCTGCACAAAATAAGTTGTTCTTATCTCTTAATCAAAGATGATTCTGAGAAAGATAGCACTCAGAAAATTGGTAAAGATTATACAGAAATAAGAAGGACTAAGACGGAAAGGAGGGAGTGGTGGTTTCTTTCAAAAACTCTGATGAAGGTGCTGATGTGACACATTCTCATTCTGGACGAGTGCTAGTTTAGATTATCATGAGGGAAAAGGCTGTAAATGCAGCCACTGAATATTCTGGACTGAAGCTGATATTTTGTGCTTGTACTGTACATTACCAAATACGACACTTTCACATCCAAACTGGATTTTGTACTGCTGTTGTTCTTCACAAACACATACTGGTCAATTCATGTGAACAAGATTCTAAAGGGATGAGCTTAGCTTGTTGCAGCGCAGTGTGTGTGTGTGTGTGTGTCAGTGTTGCGCCGAGCCTCATCAATCCCCCACATCTGTCTCAGTTCAACATGGACAACCCCTTTCACCTCGCCTGACGCTCCCTCTCTTTCCTTCTCCGTAATCAGCCCACCTCCCTCTATCTTCTCTCTCTCTCTCTCTCTCTCTCCAGTCACACATGAAAGCCTGCCTGACTTACGGCTGTCAGAGGATCATCCTTCACCATAAGGACAAAAGCTGAGAGGAGAGAGAGGAGGATTCCAGATAAGACCGATAAACACGCACAAGAACGCACACGCGTGCACACACACACACACAATTACACCTACCAGTTCCCACTGCATGGGCCAGAGCGGGTCATTGAAGGTGAGGGACTGGTCACTCTTATTCTCCTCAGGCTGCCTGTCAGTTGAAGACTCTCTCCTCCGGGAACCTGCAAGCACACAGACCCATCATGTGTATATATGTTTGTGTACATTTGTGTGCCTTTTATTTTATTTTTTTCTTGTTTTGAACTCTGACTTCAGGAAGTCCCTGGTCTCCAACCAATGGTGAAAGGCCTCCCAGATTCCCCTTATTTCCAGTAAGGTGGAATATTGCCGGGAGATTACCATATCATTTGCATCTCATTACTGCGGCACAGCTTGGCTGACTGTCTGTCGAAGTGCTATCAGCTCATCAAGGCCTGCACCTTTCTCTACATACACTACATGTTCCACACACTGCTGCTTTCTCTCACTTTCCTCACATCTTCACCCCTGCGCAGCACTCAATCTCACTGCCATTCCCTCTCTCTCTCTTTCTCTCTCACATATGATGGATATGAATCACTTTGTTTCATAATGTACTGTGTGCATTGCAAAATCAATTAATATCACACTAGTTACTGAGAAGCCCCTTTTCTGAACTGACTGTAATAAAACATAGCACACAAACATGCACAAACATATTTCAAGCATTAATATTAATCAGGGGTGTAATTTGTACATGTATTAGTAACGAAGCATTTGATTCGGTATGCAACTTTACAACACATTAATTAGGTCTAAGTCTTAGCAGGTGTAGAAAATATATTCTAAAATTAGCCCTCGTATGTATAACTCACATACAGAGTGCTGTGAGTATATGTAACCCCCAAATTCCACTGACTCCAGCTATGGCTCGTTACGGCTGCGCCACTGTTGCCGGAGCTAATCACTGCCCTTATATTCAGTGCTCGTGGGTACACCGGACGTGGCCGCAGCGCGTCCCAGGTCTGTTTTTGACGCAAGCCGAGTCATGCAGCGCAGAGTAGATCAAACCATGCAGGAAGTCAGACACAGAATGGCACAGAGAATCCGGTCAGTTTTCAAAATAAAACACGCTGCGGAGACTCCCAATTATAAAACAACAATAAACATAGTTAAAACAGACACAAAAATAAATAATTTAACTATGTATCACTGTGGAAGCACAAAATGCAAACACTGATTACCAAATCAAGCAAATCTAAACATGGCAGCAAAGTCAGGCGGGTAAAATGCTCTGATTCTGACATGCTGCTTGTGGTAAATGCAGCCTGAAGTTGATAGAATGAAACGGGGTCACAGAGAGCTGTGAAGAAGGTAGAAGAAGCACAAAAAGGACAAATTAAAGCCAAGTAAATAATATGGGGCAGGCTGCACGCTCTGCTGCTGAAACGCTTCCAGTGGACTTTTGACGCCGGGCTGTGGACTCATCAAAACCATGGTGCAGCCATAATGTGACACAGCTGGAGTCAGTGGATTCCTGGCATAACACAAATGAGTAACTTGGAGCTGGAAGAGTCTCTGATGTCATTTAGATCCATTGTTTGGGAGCACTATTGTTTCCAGTGACGTACAGCAGTACACTGGACAAACATTACTATGTGCTGAACTACGTGCCAACTTTGTTTAACCAAATTTGGGTATGTCTCTGGAAACACAAACAATTGTGGTAAACCATTTGCAACGACATCACATATTACAGTATATTACAGTGCTTGCCACTATAATCTGCAATGGACGCGCAGAGAACACACCCAAACTGGACTTTTATACTCTTTCTTTTTTTTTTTTGTTAAAGTGGTACCCCACAGACAACTAGAGAACAGTAAGACCCCATCTGATCAGACACAAGCAAAGAACAGTGTACAAAACATTCAGCTAGCAGCTTCTCATTTTTATCTGTCGCTGACCGTCCCTTTTGCTGGTTAAAATGATAAACATACTGCAGCATGGCAGATCCTATCAGCTCACTAATGAGTGACTTAATGACAGGAGTTACTCATTTGGCAGACACTTTTATCCAAAGCAACTTACAACAACATACAAGAGTCACTAAAGCATCAATACATCAAGAGATTTTCAAGTGAAAATTATACTAATACTAGTAAGAGCAGCAATAAATACTAGTAAGAGCTAACAGCACGTATTGCATCAATCGGGGAAAATACCTAGGGAAAGACGTAACAGAACAGTACAATCAATAAAAGACAATTGTAAGGAGATAGAAGAAGAAGAGCACATGAAGTGCATGTTAGAGGTTAGGGGTTAGAGGTGTTGTAATAGAAAGTGTTCTTAGAACAGATGAGTTTTCAAGAGCTTTTTGAAGTTAGAGAGGGAAGCTCCTGCTTTGAAGGATTGTGGTAGCTTGTTACAGATGAGAACAGCCGGGACTGAGATTGCTTTGTGTGTAGGGATGGCAGAGCCAGACGGCGTTCGTTGGAGGAGCGCAGTGGCCGAGAAGGAACGTAAGCATGTATTATGGAGTTTAGGTAGATGGGTGCAGACCCACTTGTCACTCTTTATGCAAGCATTGGTGAGTAATGGAGTCACATGAGTCCTTTTGGGCTGATCAAAAACCAGATGTACTGCTGCGTTCCGATCCTTTTGTAGGGATTTCACTGCACAAGCTGGAAATTAAACTTACATTCATATCATATCTATAATTTATGCTTCTCTACTTAAAGCAGGGCGTTCAGTATTTGGCTCAAGTGGCTCTTGAAAAATAACATTTGTATTCCTGTCCTGAATATATCAATTTACATAGACCTAAGACACTCCAACTCTAGTACAATTTGGACTCTGGCACTAAAACAAAACTCAATTCATTCAACATTTTGAGAAATATTCTTCCTTTCCTGTCTTGCCAAAAGTGAGATGAGAAGATCTATACCACGATAAACTTAACATATAGTCCGGAAACAGAGGGAACATTCACATTTACTCATTTAGCTGACGCTTTTATCCAAAGCCACTTACAATTGCACGCCTCTGGAACAACTAGGGGTTGAGGGTCTTGCTCAGGGACACAAATGGTGTCGCAGCGGGATTTGAACCCAGGTATCTCACACTGAAGGCATGCGTCTTATCTACTGCGCCATCGCCTCCCCAAAACTGCTAGCCTAGCTGTGTACAAAGGTAAAAATAGCTGCCTATACTGCCACCTGACTAATTAACATCTTGCATACAATGTGTTCATTGATAGGTTAATTAATATGACAGATCATTACTGACATTTTTCTTATTGACCACATTTAAACTTTTGAGTGGGCTGAATTTTTCCAGTACGAATTATGACAAATGAGCCACCATTCAGTGTTCACAATTCTGCGTTTGTTTTCCATGCTGTATAAAAAACATTACAAGCCATGAATTTTGCTTACCATTACACCCATAGTACTAATGCTGGTCTTACTAATTGTATCCTGTGCTTTAACAGAGTTTAGAGTCCTTTATGGAGGCTTTTCCACCCTGCCAAGAAACTGTTTGGCTTGAAAATGGTCATACTTGAGATATTTAATACTGGCACACAATATTGAACATTGGCAGCTTCAATGTAAAAATACTAGTAAGAAACATTAGACTTCAAAAGTTCAAAACGGTCAAAGCGTACAAGTGCATTCTCTCTTTTCCTTTCGCTCCCGAATGTGAATAAACATACAAACTGCACTGTTCATCCACCATATCCATGATTCTCTCCCTCTAAATGACTTCCATATCATCATATCATCTATCAGAGCAAAGGCTGAGTGACACTGTGAGGATGGTACCACACAATGAGAGAGAGAGAGAGACATTATTGTACACACACACACATAGACAATAACACATAATACACAATGATATACGTATGACAGGACTTAAGGTATACACATGCATGATGAGCATATTAGAAGAGTCACTTACACATTAGGGCTGCAACAATTAGTCGACGTAATCGACAACATCGACTACAAAAACTTGTTTCTTTGTCGACGCATCATTACATAGATGCCGTTTAAGGGAGAGATAGCAATCTTCATATTAGGAACATTTCTGGTTGTTTATTTCTAGCTGCAATGCACTACAGGAAGTGCTGGGGGCAGCATCGCTTCCACTATCTGCCACGACTGCTTGATTGTAAAAGTAATCACGAAGAAAAAACATTCACACAGCGGAAAGTAAAGGAGAAAGAGGCAAACAGCAGAACGGCTTTCATTTATACAAGTTTTGTACACGATTTAATCACTAAATAAACTTTTGAGCAGTTTTGAGGCGAGAAATCAACGTGTTGATTGCCGGCCAGCCACGGCCACAGAGCCACTGTCAGTGCCAGATCCATACCGCCAGCAAGATCCGTTCTTCACATGCGCAAAAGGGGTCCTGTCTGTCAAAGGAGGTTACCGCAAATATGCCTGTTCATGATTATTCATGTGTTGTTGTTTGTTCTCATCTCAGGGCATCAAGTACTTACGCTTTATTAGCGACCCTTCGGCGTCAGTATGAGAAGCTCTGTCTAGACCGGAAGCACTAGTAGCTGGCTAGCTGCGTAAGTATAAAATGTGTTGACAGCTTCCCAAACCATCTTATCCAAACCCTAACCATCAGGGTGTGTGCCTAAACCTAAGTCAGCGATTGTATGCATACAATGCAGTGTGCTAGCTGTGTTGGTCACATTGTGAAATTGCTGTCATTATTAAAAAATAAGGTTTTTCATATCTAAAGTATAGTCCTATTACATCATTGTGAACAGTTTAATCTCCAGTGATTAAAAAACATTTTTATCTCAATATGAAAGATTTAGTTGGATCATTTTGAAAAGGCAGATTTGCGCTAACCTTCTTTGACTGCATGTGCATAAAGGATCTTGCTGGCGATATGGATCTGGCACTTACAGAGTTAACCATCGCTGGTCTCTCTCTCTCTATACAAAAATAGTCAGTAGTTGCAGCCCTATTTCACATACCCACATATATTCGAGAAAGCCATACATATTTACATTTATGGATAAACCAAACGTTTTACTGAATGTTTGCGTACACCTCAGTCATTTCTGTAACTCTATACTAGATGCTTACTAACACAATTCTAAAACCAAACTTGACATGAAAGCAACTTCTGATTTTGTGGATGTAGACTTTATAAAAGGACTAAGGGGACTCAGTGTGCGATAGGAAATAATTCAGTGTTTTAACATCAATTTATGCCAGCTGATAAAGGCAGCAGAGTGGCCACATTTGGAAAAAGAGTTTTACAAAGACGGCACAAATACTTTCCTGTTTTAAATTTAATACTACTGACAGTAACGTCAGACAAAATTACAATGACACACACTGACACAGACTGTCACCTGAAGACCAGTGATATAAATTGGTAAAAGTGTGCGTAGAGGTAAAGTATATAACGTATAATTTCAATAAGTATATTTAATTGGATAGTTTGTAATTTGTGAAGTTAGGTTATTGTCCCTTTAGAAACGTATGCTGTGCCTGTGATAACTGTGTAAAACAGGCAGTCACAATCAAATCAAACAAAGTGCTCCTTATACAGCACCACCATCAATAATTGAACTCAAGAATTGAGCACAACAAAATGCAATCTCACACACAGAGACACAACAAAATAGTAATAAGATGGGCTGCTGAGGAAAATGAGCGTTGACAATAATGAACTTGACTTCAGGACATGGTTTCAGAAAGCGAGATTAGTGAAAACTCTGAGATGAGGGAAACTCTAGGTTTTCTGTTTCAGAGACAGAGATCAGATAAACCCCAACCCTCCAGTGTCCACTCTGGCACACATTCATATTTCTAGCGTCACTGGATGGAGGCAGCGCTCTTTATTTACCCATTGCCATGGTGAATTGTAGAATCGGAGCTCCATTTTTGATGGCTTTTTTTCTTCCCCCACGCACAGCACACGCTTCCATCACGTTCAACATACTCAGAGTTTATTGAACTGATTCTGAACTTATCAAGAACTGGAATTTCTGGAACTGAAAACTCCCAGTTTCCATCTCAGGAATCAACTCAGAGCTCAGGGTTAAGCTCAGAGTTTGTTAAGCCTGCTTTCTGAAAGAGGGCCCAGGTATTCCAGCCCAAAATATTCTTGTATATAATCCAATAATATTATAATTGCTCCTACTAAGGATTACGTGGTAAATACATGATAATAGGAACAACAAATATTGAAGATTTATCAAAGCAGGTAATACAGCGGATTTGCTCAAAAGCTCTTCTGGTATTAACTTCACTCTGTGTCTGTTTCTAACACTGCAAACTAATTTGTTGCACTGTACAATGTTACACTTGTGCTGCAACTATCCAAAATCTGTGAAAACCACAATGTATTTACTACAGGTGTTTTTAAAGGTATGAATACATGGTAATTTATTCACTAGGTCTTCATTTTTTTTCATTCTCACTTGTTTTTCCCTTCATGTAAATAATCAGATTCTGAATGCATCTGAAAATCTTCACACTGCATTCAAGTCACTTTCATTACTGGACCTATACACATGGCTTTACTTCTTGGTCAACTTTAAGCAAGGAGTGCCAGCATTTCATTTCATTTTCATTTCATTAACTGTAAAATATTAATTTACCACAAAAATTCAATTAAAGAGTTCATATTATGATTTTTGACTCTCTCTTTTATTGACTTTTATATCTTTTTTGTGCATGTAATAGGTTTGGAAAGTGAAAAATCCCAAAGCTCTTGAAATGCCTGAAAACAGCTCGATTGTGCAATCGAATTTGTAAAATGCGCCATAATGCTCGCCTAGCGGCTAGTGTGGAACACCCTCAAAAACACTGGTGGAGAAAGACACTGAGCTGCAGCAAACACAGTGACTGTCCTGCTGCCTCCCCTCACCCTCACAATCCCTACAGAACATTAGATGCTTCACTTGGTAGCTAAAATGGAGCGTTCAACACGAAGGGGGGAAAGAGGAGTTGCAACAATGTGAAGTATGACAAAAATATGCCGTTTTTGAACATTAAACCATGTAAACCTATTCTTGTACCACTCCTAAATAAAATTATGGACCTGAAAATGAGCATAATATGACACCAATCGACAACAATTAGACACCTGTCCCTGTTACTGGCTTGGTGTGGCTACACGTTTTGACAAATAAATGCAGGTCTCAATTAGAAGCCTGGTCTGATTTTGTAGAAGTCTTGTTTGTTTAAAACCTCTGAAAGCCCATTGGGTCGCCCTATTGAGGTTGCACATAGTTATATATATTTTTTCCTGAAAAACTTTAACTCAGTTGTTTTTTATTTATCCATCCATCCATCCATTGTCAACTGCTTATCCTGCGAACAAGGTCGCGGGGGGGCTGGAGCATATCCCAGCTGACATTGGGCGAAAGGCAGGGTACACCCTGGACAGGTCGCCAGTCCATCACAGGGCCACACAGAGACGAACAACCACTCACGGTCACACTCACACCTAAGGACAATTTAGCGTCACCAATAAACCTAGCCTGAATGTCTTTGGATGTTTTTTATTTAGATGTTTTTTATTTAGTCATGATTAATTGTTAAAGGTGAATACTTTGACACCATGTTTTCAGGAACTTTAAACCACTGGAGTTCAGCAAAAAACACGATTTTCAGCTGGTAATAAGTTAGTTATTTAAATACCTTTAAAAAGCTAGCTGGGAATGTGTTAATCAAAACTTACTTGGAGTGGTACTGTGGTCCAGTCGTGTCACAGGAACCCTTTTGTCTCTATAATGATTGTGCTGCCTCTGAACCCAGTGAACCTGGAATCACAACACACAGCAATGCATTACTTTGAGGACAATATGAAAAATGTTGACTTTAAAATATTAGATTTTTAACTTTTAGTTTGCTGTAAAAACCACAAAAAAAAACTATAAAATCCTAGTTGCATTCCCTTTATTTTGATACGTTGGCAGTCCACATTTCTGCCATTTCTGAAGTCTTATTTTGCTTTGTATGGCTTTTTGTTTGGGATTGTGGATTTATGAGGATAAAAGAAAAACAGTGAGAAGCACGCAGTAAATGAAATATTTGTTCTATTCTGTTTCATTCTACTTTAAAGGAGAGGGAAAATCCATGGCACAGGGAGAGTTGGGTATCTTTATGGAGGAGAGTAAAAGGCTTCCTCTTCATTAGTTCAAAGAGTACTCGCTCGCTCTCTCCTTTGCAGTCCCATTGTCCTGGGTTAAAAGCAATGAAAATACCCCCGCCTCACCTACACCTCTGTCCTCCACAGCACACACACACACACACACACACACACACACACACAGACAATTTCTTTCATAGGCCGCTGCTTGCAGCTTTGATCTGATAAGAGGATGGTCCTTGTGAAGGTGGGCACACTAAATCAAACAACAGATCACACGCACACACACACACACATACATATCAGTGTCAGACCACTGTTGTCCTCTTACACTTAAATCTGAGTGGAAGAGGTTGAAAATAAATACTATTGAGAGGCGGCTGCAGTCTTTTATGTCCTAAAAGCCTGCTTGCTTTATTCCCCCTTCATGTTCTTCAATTAGACTCAATTAACAAGAACTGGTCTAAACTACCCAGGGAAGACAGATGTAGGGTAAGGGGGGCCTCAAAGACCTCAAACAGGAATAGGATAAGATACATGTACAGTTATCTAAATGACATCAAACTGGTCTTTATATATTTGGCTCATATTGATTTACCTTGATTTAAGATGAGGTTTTATAAAACAAAATAAACTAAATAATATTTGGAATAGTGTACACATGCTTGAGTTGATTTCTAAATAACAAGAAAGAACCACATTATTTTATTTATTTACATACATTCAATGTTACACTAGACATATCATGGCATTTTTAGTATGGTTAATTAAACGGGTAAGTACAGTGTGGTTTTAAGATATCAACCAGATGTGTGCTCGTACATGTGCTCGCTTGAATTCATGAGCGAGCATAATCCGAAACTGGCTGGCTTTTCACACAGACATTTTTACGCCCCTCACTAGCAACAATGTAACATTACCTTTCAGCGAGCGCAGCGAGGTCGACGTTAGCCAGCGAGCAAACAATCAGCCTTTCTGATGTTGACTGTGTTTTCCCCCGACATCATCAGATTCTTGTTTGGCCTTACGGGCTTCAACAAATTAAACTTTATTGTTGCTTTTTATCCTCACTTGGCCTTTTATTATGGGCAGACTAAGGCACACCTGCGCAATACCCATGCTGTCTGATATGCCACACCTGTGCGGTGGATGGATTATCTCGGAAAAGAAGAATTGCTCACTAACACAGCTTTTGACAGATTTGAGAACAATATTTGAAATAAACAGGCCTTTTGTGTACATAGATAAAGTCTTGGATCTTTCAGTTCAGGTCATGATGATTGGGGGCAAAAACAAGTGTTGGATTTATAATTGTGTTTAATGTAGTTATTGGCATTGTCAGCTAAATGCAGTCAATGTAACTTTATTATGTAATGAGAATGGATTAGTTCAACACAAACTCAAATTTGCTTTAGTTTCCAGCATGTAGTGTGAAGCTGTCTCCTGATGTGTCGGTCTGTGTGTGTACTGGATTCTGCTCGCTCATGAGCTCAAGCACGAGCACACGGCAGGTTGCAGTTTAAAACTCCACTTCTAGTGGCCGCTGAAAACTACTAATTTTTGCATAGTAGTAGTGGATGGAAATGCACACTTATTTGCATTTTCCTTTGCAGATTTTCTTAAAATTTGGTTAAAAGTGCACAAATTTTGGGTCTTACACGGTCTACAGTTTTGCCTTTAGTGCTTAATTTATCCTGCCATTGTATGTACCAAAAGCATCACTGTCACTATTAAGCTTAGCCTATCATAATGTCCAAATGTTTTTCCAAAATGCATGCCAGTACTGCCCTAAAACTGTTGGAAAACACTTCATGTTTCTATAAAGGCCATACATGCATGCACACACACAGAAAACAGTAAACACCTTGATGTATAACATGTACAACATGCCAAATGGCAAAATCATCTACTATATGTTTCTAATGTATATATAGCAAAACAAAGACATGCACATACATACAGATAAAAAGGATGTTAATGTATGTGTGTGTGTGTGTGTGTGTGTGTGTGTGTGTGTCCCAACTACTTTGTAAAACCCCTCTAGCCCCTCCTCTGGAGGAGCAGCCAGGACACGGTGATCAATACACATGATAGGGAGCTAATCGCTCTCTGTCAAACCAGGCACTGCCAGCTACTAATGGCACACAACCACTAGGGAATGTCTGCGTGCATGTGTGTGTGTGTGTGTAAGTTGGCCTTAATTGCAGATTGAGACTCTTTAGGGAGTGTTGCTCAAGGTTAGACTCAGGGGACGAGGGGCAATTGACCACACTGTCTGTGACACTGACCCCTCCACTGTCAGCGCATTCATCATCCAGCTGTGACATGTAGGCAGCCCGAACAGATATAGCAACACACACACACACACACACACACACACACACACACACAAATAAAAAAGGTAATGCTTACAGCGCACACAATGTGATGCATGTAAATACACAGAAAAATGACATCACCAAACAGAAAAGGTTCTTTTACGAACAGAACTTCTTTTAACGGGCTGCCCAACACATGTTGCAATACAAAGTAAGCCGGTGCAATTTCATCAAGTACAACAGAAGCTAACATTTCTCCCTTCAAAATAAAAGCCTAGTTATATAGACAGAGAGACAGAGAGAGAACAAGGCCTGAGATCAGTGAAAAAAAGACAAAGGCAGGACTATGAAAAAAAACCTTACTTGGAAAAAAAAATTCTTCCTCCAGCAGTGAGGAAGAAAAGAGCAGTGGAGCACTTGCATGATTGAACGGCTGAGGTGGAACTGACAGAGGCACAATGCGAATGTGTGGAGGAGGAGGAGAAGAAAGACAGTAAGATGGAGGGAGTAAAAGTGTGTGTGTGAATGTGTGTTTGCAGACATCCCATGAAGAATATACCGCATGTGTGTGCACAAATATAGCTCTACAGAACAGACGTGAATGATTGAGGAAGGTGGTGAGAAACACAGAAAGAAAAGTGTGGGTGTGAAATTGTGTTTGTGTGTGCGTGCACATAATGCTCCCATGTCTCTATATGAAGGAGTGGATGCGGTGGATAGCAGGCAGCTGCAGCAGTGTGATACAAGCCGAGCTGCACAGATATCAGCGCTGACATTTTGGGCTTCACTACCCACCCAAGGCCCCCCTGGGAAAGTGATGGCGGTGGCTGCGGCAGTGGCCACATGCCCCGTCCTCCCACCCCACCCCCTCCCTCCACCTGTCAATCACAATGCTGTGCTTCCTGAGGCTCTGTTGGCACTGGTTTGGCCCTGGCTGGGGCCATTATTCCACACAGCGGTGAACGCACCACATGACCCACCTCCACCAGCACCCAGACCCTGATGCACTGCTGATCCCTATCTGGACCGCAACCCCCTCCATCACCCCATCCATCTACTCTCTGCCTCTTCATTCAGTCTCTCATCTGTAGCTGCCAGGCTGACCACAGAGAGAAGTAAGAGTGAGGAGAGGGGTCGTGTGTGTGTGTGCGTAACACACACACACACACAAAAAAAAGAAAAAGAAAAAAGAAAAAGAAAAACAAATGTGAGCTCTACAGTAGCGAGCAGCGAGGGGAGAGAGAAATTGCATAAATTGAAAGAGGGGAGAGATAAGAGGGAGATACACTCTGGCCCCTCCTCTAGCCTTCTTTCAGGGCACCTCTTGGCCTCTCCCTCCTCCGCTTCATCCCCCCTCCTTCCCCCTCCCCACCCACCCCCAGGCCCTCTGGTGTGTTGCTCACTCCATTGTGTCAGCCTTCAGAAGTGCTCAGTTTGAGTGGCAGGCCGTCACAGATCAGTTCCCTGCTAAAGCGGCCCGGCAGGCCGGGGTGACGGGCCAGGAAGGGATCTAAGTGGGGTTTATCAGCGCTTCTTAACGCCTCTCCGGCTCCCTGACACAAAAGAGAGGGGGTATTAAACATCTAAAGCAAACCAAAAAGCGTGAAAGCTCCTTATAGGGCCGCGGGATTGCGGATGTGACCGGAGTATTTAAAAAAATAAAATAAAAAAATAGCAACAAAAAAAGAGAGAGAGAAAGAAGGAGAGAAAAAAGCACACAAATGCTTCAGCAGTGAGGAAACACTGAGGGGAAATTCTAATGTATTTTCTATCCTGTGTGGATAGAAGAGTGGGTGGGAGAGAGAGAGAGAGACAGAGACAGAGAGAGAAAGAGCATCTCGTAGAAAGAACTAAGCAATTGTAAACTAGCTTAATAATGCTTTCACCACTTGTTTTGTTTGGACTGGACGCAACATCCTTATATATTACATTTAAAATTGAACATTCAAAGTAAGTATCCAAGGTATAACCAATAACTTGTGAATGACAAGATAAAGACTATAACCCTTCAGTGAATTATTTTTCTCTCAGAGGGGTTGGGGTTTGGAAACGTGGATTAACTCTTAGAATAGTAAGAGTTTATAGTAGCTAATTGGACACTGCACTTACCTTGTTTTGGATCATTAACAAAAAATAGCACTCATATAAATTCCAAGTGACTTCACACTTGGGGACAGGTTTGACTTGTAATTATACAGTGGACCTGGAAGATGCCAGAGAAGCAACAGTGATAGAAGTTTTTTTTTTTTTGGTCTGTTTGTTTTTTTTTTTTTTTACAGCAGACATTTTCACTTGTCATAGCAAGAAAGGCACAGGTGTTACTAGTAAGCCCCAGTAAGCCATGATGGTGAACCAGCATGCACAATACCACAACCCTGGAGCTAGCTCACATAAACGGATTATTACGGTTATTAATTACACCTGTGCTTTTTCTGCTATAACGTGTTGAAATGTGTGCCGTGGAAAAGGTCTACGGGCCGTTTTAAATTCAGACATGTCGCTACACACAGTAGGAAAGACACAGGTAGGTAATGAATTAAGTAATGATGGTTGAATTATTATAACAGTGTTTAAAGGGGTATCTGTGGGGACTCAAATCTAAGAAAAATATATTCTCAAATAATTTGAGGGGAACATTAACTTACCTTCAATATAAAATGTGAATGTCAGCTCATCTGTTACCTGAGCATGAGACGTTGCTACTGTTAACATTGAAGTGAATGCTTTGTCATTCACTTGCACAAACTGCAGGTGTTGCTGTCTTTATTTTTTTAGTGAAGCTAAGCCAAGCTTTTGAGCTTTTGCTGCGGTCTGTAATGGTCCATTAATGTAACCAGAAGTACTCTCTTCTCAGACACTTTGTTGACCTTAGGTCCGCATAGCAGGTCATAGCAGATAAGTGACACTTATCTGGACTGTACATGGACTGTAAAGCGACTGAAGTGACTGAAATATGCAAAAAGTTAGGAACTGATAGGCAGAATCGAAATGCATGTGTCTTATCGAATCCACGAGTCTTGGATATTTAGTACCGATTCAGTCGATGTAACGCCAGGGTTACAACAGGGAAGCGACTCTCTTTGGCAATAAAGGGAAAGATGACCAAAGAGAGAACCGAGGAGTGTCAAACACCACAGCATCCACAAGAAAATGTGTGTGCTGACTGTGGATCAAAAATTGTATTTACTTTGTGAATGTTCAGTTAAAATAAAGAAGTCAAAGTAAACCTTACAAGAATGAAGATCTATTCTGTTATCTTTTCAGTATTTTTTTTACCACAATGGAATTAAACGCGGGAATTGATAAGAACTGGACTCAACAAGCCCAACCCTACTGCAAGTTGTCACTACACATAAAAAGGTGAGTGACTACGGCTGTGTCCAGAATCACTCTCTTATTCACTCATTCACTATTCCCTATTTAATGGATACTCGAGCATCACTCTGTGCACTGTGAGACTAAGTACTGGACAAAAGCTGTTAACATCTGCTGAGTTGATATCTTGCTAGAGGGGACAATCCCTCTTGGTTAAACTGACCGTGACCTCTGACATCTCCAAACATCCACTGTTTAATTATTCAGCCTATGTGATGCCAACTTCATCATCATCAACAGTTCTGCGGCACATGTCTTTAACTTCGTCACTATTGGGAGGCTTGTTGCTGCTCGAGTGGCAGTAACAATAAGGTGCAGCTTCCACTAATTAGACAAACGTTAATACAAAGGGGGGAAAAGTCATAGGATCGGGACATACTCTGCACAGTGTTTTCCTGTATGTGCGTATTCAGTTCGAGTGTGTAGTACACCAGCAGGGACCAGTGTGTGTATGTCAGAAGCTGGCAGGGGGTTAGTATCGGAGACATTTTGTAAAAGGTCAGTGTAGAGTTCAGTCAGAGACATGTCTGTGTGTTTGACAATGAAACTGCAAGAGGTACAATAGTTAGGACAGTTAGGAAGAGGGTCAACAAGGGGAGGTGGAGCCTGAAGTAAACAAGGTACAGACAGAGACAAGAGAGAAACACTTGGATGTCATTATGTCCTGTCATCCTGCAGCCGTGTGTGTGTGTGTACGTGCGCATTATCTGTCTGCTGCTGGCCTGTGTGGATATATTCCTGTATGTATGAGTCTTGGAGCGCATGTCTTGCTTTGAATCAGAATGTAAGTGACTTTTTAACATTTGTTAACTGTGAGTCTGCGCGTATTGGCCTTATCTGTGTGGTGTCTCTGAGCCCTCACATGTTCGCGCGGAGCTGTTTTTCCACAGCCTTGCTAATTATGTCATTAGCAGTGTGATTAATACAACAGCTGATTGTTACTTTGCTGGCAGTAGGCTGTTATGTAGCACAGCTCTCCACATGTGAGCCTCAGAGCCCCGTTCCTATGGACTGCTTTAACTCAGCCAGTGTTCGACATGGTCTGCGGCAGCTGTTCCAGATTGGACTGATTTATGAAGTGTTACTCTGTCGTGGAACGCAAACATATTCCAACCGAAATGCTTCACTTTAACAAGCTTTTTATTTTTGAAAAACGGAACAATAGTTTACATCAACTGTGATGTGCAGGTATTTAAAATATTTTATAATGCATTATTATTTGTTGGCTATTGGTTCCACATAACTGTTTACACCTGGCTGACAAAGGTGGGAGTCACCTGGAAAATGTTACTTTCACTTTTTCCCGATCATACAGTTATAGTGTTAAACCTAGTTTACACTACACGATTTTTAACCCGACTGTTGCTTGGCGAGCTCAGCGAGCATCAGGCTGTGATCGGGAGTAAATCAGCGGCCGATTGGCGGTTGCCAGTAGTTATGTGTGAACGGCTTCCCGACACATTTCTGACACATCGGCGATGTCTGCCAGATATCTAGCACGCCAAATATCTGGAGGAGTCGGCCGACTCCACAAGCACACCCAGCCAATGAGAGCAGGCAGCTGGCAGAGCAGGCAGCTACTGTACACTACAAAAAACTTTTTACTCACTTGCATCTCTCTCTGTAGCTCAGACAATCCCTGCTACCTGAGTGTGCTAATCCATTCTTTCACACAGATTTTTTTATCTTTATAATTGGTATCTTTAAAATAACAAACAATCCCACCATCTGGGCGCAGATCACAGGCTGTCTCTCGGACATATCCACATGGATGAAGGCTTGCCACCAAGACTGAACTCCTGGTCCTTCCAGCCAAGCAGTCTATCCACCATAACCTCAGACTACAAAATGGCTTCTCAACCATCACTCCAACCAGGGTGGTGAGAAACTGTGGTGTCATGATTGATGACCAGCTGTCTTTCTCACACTACGTTGCCGCCCTGTCTTCGCCATGCTGCTTTGCTCTATACAACATAAGGAAAATCACTACCTTACTCGGTACGTCACCCAGCTTCTGGTACAGGCCATAGTTATCACTCCCCCCTCATAGAGGGTCTTCCAGCTTGTGCAGTGAAACCCCTACAAATGGTTCAGAACAGAGCAGCGCGTCTGTTTTTTTATCAGCCCGAAAGGGCTCATGTCACTCCATTTCTTAGTGACCTCCACTGGCTACCACTCAAATTCAATTCTTACCTTATCAAATTCAAGTCACTAATGCTTGCATACAGAGTGACTACTGGGTCTGCACCCATCTACCTAAACTCCATAATACAATGTTACGTTCCTCCTCGGCCACTGCGCTCCTCCATCGAATGTCGTCTGGATCTGCCAGCCCTCCACACAAAGCAATCTCAGTTGTTCTCATCTGAAACACCACAATGGTGGAACGAGCTACCACAGAGCAGGGGCGTCCCTCTCTAACTTCAGGAAGCTCTTGAAAACTCATCTCCACCAGGAACACTTCCTCTTATAACACCTCTAACTCCTAACCTCTAACATGCACTTCATGTGCTCTTCTTCTTCTATCTCCTTAAAATTCTCTTGTATTGATTTCACTATTTCGTTAACTCTTACTTCTTTCCCTAGGTATGTACCCCAATGATGCCCAACGTGCTATTAGCTCCTAATACTGTTGATGGGATGGCGCAATGGTGTGAGAGACCCGGGTTCAATCCCCACTGTGTCCCTGAGCAAGACACTTAACCCCTCCTTGCTCCAGAGGCGTGCGACCTCTGACATGTATAGCAATTGTAAGTCGCTTTGGATAAAAGCGTCAGCTAAATGAATAAATGTAAATGTACTTGTATGTTTTGTCACTTGTACATCTCTTGCTGTATTGATGCTTTAGTGATGCTTGTATGAGTTAATGTAACACGCCACATACCGTGTGGAGAATGAGCATATTGAGACATAACACTGTATTACTGGAAAATAAATGGTGGATGAGAAATAGTGTGCAGGGTTTTTGCTGTTAACTACTGGATTTTAAGTTGGCATTCAAAATAATTCGAAAATTCAAATCAGCTTCAGGAAAGAAAAAAATTTTTACAGCCAGGAAAGCCATTGTTTGACCTTCTCCTCAGAGCATGGGCATCCACCCTCCTCTGGTTGTGATTTAAAAAGTAAATTTTGACAGCTCATTAAATCTAAGGATGTTAATATGTTTGTGATGTTGACACCAGATACAAACATCAAATTCACAGCCAGGGAAGGGTTTTTGATCTTTCACTGATGATGTGTTTGCCAGTTGGGAAAATTTCAACCAACACTTACATTTTAAATTCAAACCTTCACGGAGAACTGTGGAAACAAACAGTTTAGTTCTACTAGATTCCATGCTTCAAAACACCATCTTATAATACTTTTCCTGCACAATGATGCACCAGTAACCCAGTTTTTCATTTTGGACATATGAAATTTCTTTAAAGAGTAGCCCGCTTCCCACCAATGTGCAATCCCGGGAGTGGTAGGTTACCATGTTACTCTTAACTAGTTAATCTGTTTTTACCCCAGAGGAAAGTTTGAGAGGTATAAAACTAAACATTAATTCTGTCTCAGCCTTGCAGCTTACTAAACCTTGCATGCTGCAGAAATAAGTGAGCTCTGTAATATAATATTATATAATTTGAGAGTGAAAAGCAGCACAGTCCATACAGTATACAAAGAGGCCTGGTCAGATGTGAAGATGGAGTATAGCTCAGGCTTTGGAAGCAGGCCATCTACTGTAGCTAACACACTGTAATTGTGTTTGGCAACATATAACCCACCATAAATACCTCTTCCATATGCTTATTACAATATTGACTGTTTTCAGCCTAAAAATGCCATTAAAGAAGATTCTATTAGTCTAATTGGATAAAGGACTAAGGCACTGTCTTCCCAAATAAAAGGATTTTCCTAATGGGTGCAAGTTAGTGGTATAAGAGACTTTTTCCTGCCTCAATGATAAAAATGATTAGTTCAAATAACAACGTACTGTCGCCAACAAACAGACTTCAGTGCAAGGCGTTTAACGATGCAAGAGCGCCTCGTAGGGAAATGCAATGTCTTAAGTATGCAATTGTTCATGATCTCAAAACACTGATTGTGCAATCCATTACATTTAAGATTCATTACAAAATGTGGGACATTTTGGGGGTGCAAATTCATTTTCACCTAAAGTTTCGATGGTAGCAAAGTAATTAAAGTTACAGTGTAAGGAAATCATGAACCATACATGGAGTCACTGGAGATTGCACATAAATTACTTCAATTAATCACACGCACACTGATTCGCATAACTCTGAATCAGGAAGTTTTGGAATCTTCTCTCGTTTACTTTCTGTTCATGTCTTCCTCTTGCTATTGATTGTGTGTTTTGGTACATGCATGTGTGTCTTTCTGTGTGTGTAAATATGCTGTTGCTTTGTTTGCGTGTGACACTGAAGGGACAGCATGTTGGGGAAGGGCCAGAGGTCTGGCACACCCTGGAGAATGGACGGGGCCAAAGTCGCATCTCCGACCCTTCCTCCAGTCCCTCCTCCCTCACCCTGTGCTGTCACGGGATGTCTCCGTGGGTGACAGTTTCCCTGGCAACGAAAGCCGGTGAGGAGGCTGCATTGTGCGCTCCGGGGGTGATGCAGAACGGCTTGTTGGAGGTGGTGAGGGAGTGGGGGCACGAAGTGATATCGGGTGGAACAGGCACACAAGCTACACAAGCAGGGTAAACAACTTTCAGCCATTTCTCACCACATGGCCCTGTTGCCCCCCCCCGCCCCAATCCTTCTCACTAATCAACATTAGACCCTGATTAAAACAGCAACGCCAGCCAAATGAACTGCCATTTGCATATACATGCTGTGTAAAATCAGAACCGATGCCAGAGTGTGAATTCACCTTGACGTGGCCGTGTTAAATGTATCAAACAGTCACATCTAAGTAGCTGAACGCTCTGATTTGCTGTAGTTACAAATCCATTTCCCGCTGTGTTACACAGACAGTGCGAGTCAGGCCAAAAAAAAACCCAACAGCCTAAGAGTAGCTTCTTTTGAGAACCTGCAGCTTGATCCACTCTCTGCATTTGTTTTTTGTTTTTTTTATTTGGCAGAGTTTGTTTAATAGAACAGTTAAAAATACTTACCCCTGCTGCTGTAGCAAGCCTGTTCTCAAAGGTGGCTCTGTCAGGGCGCCCCCTGCTGTCTCTCAGGGTATACAGACCGTCCAGGCTGCCAACCTGTAAGTAAGTGTAGAATACAAATATGGTGATCAGGATATAAAACCCCTCACTCTCAAGACAGAAATGGTTACAGAACACAATATTTGATGTAAGATGTGCTTGGTTGAGTGCCTTTTATTTAAGAATGCAAGCGTTTTCATCATTTTGGAGAGACCAATATAGGTACAGTTTAAGGGTCAAAACACCTAACATATTCCGCCTTAATCACCCATATGACCCTTCGCACAATACAATATCAGCGTATCCCCTCCGGCCATCTGTCTTGTGTGGGTTTTTCTCCGAGAGGTGGGCCGAAATCAAATAGCACACAGTTTATCTAACCTTATCCTGGGCTTTTCATTTCCAAGCCTTATAAACTCACATCGTATTGACCGCCTGGGAGAGTTAGAACTAACTAAGTGAAATCTACTCGGCGGCAATTGTGTGCAAGGCGCACGTTGTGTGTGTATATGTGTGTGTGTGTGTGTGTGTGTGTGTGGCTTGCTGATTCTATCTTCCTTCACATTCATTCTCTCTATTCTCTGTCCCTGAGGTGCATCAGGGCTGAGACTGCAGAGTAAATTGTCCCAAATTGAGTTCCTTCTTGCCGGCAGATACAGGCCACATCCCGACCGTTTAGAGTGAGAGAGAGAGAGAGGGAGAGAGAGAGAGAGAGAGAGAGAGAGAAAAAAACAATCACAGCACACATCACTTGCTTGAAAATGTTGTCTCTAATTTCTCTTTGCCTTTCTTTTCTACCCCCCCTCCCTGACTCTCCCTCTTCTCTGCTGATTTCCCCGCTGCCTCTCTTTCTTCTCCCGCCACATTATTCTTCTGCTTCTCCCTCTTTATATCACTCCCTCTGTGCCTTCCCTTGTCTTTGTCTGCTGAGATAGGTATATATGAGGCTTTCCTTGCTCAGCTTGGCTTTTTCTTTCCTTTGATGATTCTCTGCCCTCCTCCTTGTTCCCCATCTTCCATCTGTTTCTATCCTTTCTCCTTCGATCCTTGCTACTTTTCTCCATCTCCCTGAACAACAGTATATTTTTTTCTTTCTCCGCATCCTTTTTTGTCAGTTTCTCTCCCTCCTTTGCTCCCTCATCATCCCACCCTCCATGGCTGGCTCTACCCAGTGACATAGTACCCATCAGCGCAGACCTCCTGGGTGGAGGAGTCTCGCTCCGACAATAATCACACAGTAAGTTTATAATGCTGGCAGCCCAGCTGAGCTGAGCTGATCTGAGCACACGCGACTCCCATGATGCAGGCACACTCCATTTAACTTAGGAGGGGGCTGCAGGCTGGCTGGGACAGGGATAAAGCATGAGACAGGGATGGGGATGCCAGTGGGGTTTTTTTATGGGGGGGGGGTTACTAGGGGCTGGTGATGGAGCAGTGACTGCATACAGATATGGAAATGGGATGAGCTGGTGCTGCAGGGGATGAAGAGGGGGTAAGGTTTTGGACTTTTGGGTTTGGGCAGAAAGTCGTTTTTTTAAGAAGATGATCATGTCACCGTCTCTGCATGGAATGATAACCCCCTCTCTGCTTTCACTGCTGGCTCTCTGAAAAACCTTTATCTCTTAGCTTTTAGGGTGTTTATTTTTTATACTGACAGCAGGGTCACAGAAACTTATTTTCAACTCAAGACCATAAAACCAAGATCTCACTAGAAAAAAACAAGAGAATCAATTAAGGTAATCAATTAAGGACTATTTATTTTTTCTATTGCACACAGAGGTATTAGGGACATAAGGCCCTTGGTTTTACCACTCTCGTTTGTTTGCTTGGTTTAGGTTTAATGCTCACTGGAATATGCTGAAATGCCTTTCTAAAAATAGAACTCTCCTAAAGGTAAAAAAGTGCACGACTGAAGATGGTGGCAGGACAAGAACATGACTTTGGACAGATGTACTGTAGACTAGGTATGCCCTGATCCACCTTCTACCGATACCAGTTCCGATCCCTTAACTTAGAATATCTGTGTTCACTTTTTCCTAAATCAAAAATATGTAAACCTTACCACATCGAAGTGGTTGGAATAATTTTTTTAATGGTAATATGAGAAAGGGATTGCTTTGGCACTAAAAACAGAGTCTGCAGCCTGCTGTGACTTAATGAATATACTGTAAACGAAAGAGGAAAGGCAAAAATGTCCCAACCCCAATCTGATTAATAAGGTAAGCATTGGCCCCAATACCATGCAGCTTTACTGAAGACACAATGATCTGAAAACTGGACACAAGATACAAAACACACAAGTAAATGAGAAATGAAAGATGGAGAAGGAAGCTTAAATGAAAGATCTCTTCAATGATCTAGCAAAGCAGACAGTTTTGGTGGTATTCATCAAGGTTTTGATATAGCATTCTCGGAGATTTCATTTGCAGTGGCCACCGCATTGAAAATAGAACTTTTAACTCAACAGCAGCATTATGTCTTTCCAGAAACAGTGTCTGTCTCACAATGGATAACCAGCAGATTGTTGGCACTGCGCTCAGTGGCGCTCTCCATGGTTCTGATCCTGTGGCTGTGAGCGGAAAAGGAGCAACGGTGGGACGTCTCTCTCTCTCCTGTCCACCTCTGTGGGAAGGTTGCCACCTGTGGGAAGTTACAGCCAATACTTTACCATGTCTAATCATCGACTTCACCAAGGTTTGTTTTTTTTCCAGCACCATGAATTGACAGATGTCTAGTTATAGTAGTTAGATCTAGAGTTCCGAACCCAATGAGTCAGGATCAGAAAGAGTGATTTGGACTCAAATTTGGCAGTACCAGTCATATCCAGTCACAGGGATGTTTCTTAATGTCACAGGTACATGCAAGCTTCAGTGATGGTAAAAGGCACTGCATTTATATAACGCCTTTATCCAAAGCTCTTTACTATACTCATTCAAACACAGACTCACGCAGTGACAGCAGCGTGCAACCATGCAAGGCGCTTGGCCTAACCATTAGGAGCAGCTTGGGGTTCAGTGTCTTGCTCAAGGACAATTTGTAATGTGGACAGGATGGGCCAGTGTTCTGACAATTTATGCTACTGTGACGCAAGTCAAACAGGCGAATTAATATTTGCTAGGTTGTCATAGCCACAACATACAGTACACATTATTTCTACACAGTACTGCCACAGTCTCAATGACATGCCCGACCGCAAGGTTGTATCGATTTATGGGCGTGAGACCAAGATCATGGGTCATGCGCATGTGCAGAACTGCTAAGTCTCTAGCATATCGCAATAAGTAGCATAAATCGACACCGGCCTTTTTAACACTGGCAACCTTACATTTAGTGGACAACCAACTCTACCTGCTGAGTCACTCTTCCCCTGCCTTTAACTGCACTTTAGCCGTCACCGCATTCTCACACAGATCTCACCGTCAACACTTACTATATAGCTCAAAACCTGAGCAAATAAAACCAAAACTATTTGGCTAAATACCACAAGTGTTAATTAAGACAATCAGTTGTTTGTTGTAATTTGGGTGAACCAACACCAGAGGCTGTCAGCAGTCAGTGGCTCAGAAAAACTGAGAAACACGACCTGCTAAATGTGTCACTTTGACAGCTTGACATTATTGGCACTGGATGTGCTCAACGTACATACTGCCATACTACAGCTGTACGTGGAAATTGGTGAGCAATTGCATTCCAACCAAAACAAACAAAACACACACACACACACACAAATATACACACAGATCCTTGTGCCCTGCCAGAGCAGGTTCACAGCAAAACAATATGAGGCCAATCATGGGACCATTGGTATGGCTCTCCCTCTGCTAATGAAGGCACTTTGAAAAGGTAATCTAATTCACCAGCAGCAATTAAGGCTGGGAGCGCCTTGTCACTATCAATTATCCGCTCCTTCACTCATGTTCTCCAGTGCGGACGCTGAGCCTGCCTGACACACAGCACTGTCGGACAAATCAACCCCATCAGCCAGCCAGTCACTGAGAACACTAATCATGAGTGCGTTCAAACACACACACACACACACACACACACACACACACACACACAGACCCACAGAAAGATACTGTATGCTTGAATCATTGCACAATGAACTAAGTAAGCTTGACGTGGATTGGGATGTCCTAGCTGGCTGCAGTCAGAGGTAGATCTTTACTTAGTGGATCCATAAACAGAATTAACAATAGATACTGGATCCTACAGGCTGCTACAGTGGGTGGCATGGCTGTTGTTAACATCCATCACATATTGGTTATGGATTGAAAACCCATGCTACTGTGAAGTGTTTTGTTGTTTGTTCTGATTTATTTTTACGTGTGTGTGTGTGTGTGTGTGTGTGTGATATTTGTCTTTATCAGGTATATCCAACATGTAACCAAAAAAGTCCAGAAATAGACTAAATCTCATTCTTAATTCTAATATCAATAGTTACACTGAACAAAATTATAAACGCTTGTTTACACTTGTTTTTGCCCTCATTCATCATGAGCTAAAATTAAAGATCTAAGACTTTCTCTGTGTACACAAAAGGCCTGTTTCTCTCAAATATTGTTCACAATTCTGTTATAATCTGTGTTAGTTTACCAAGATTATCCATCCACCTCACAGGTGTGGCATATCAAGATGCTGATCAGACAGCATGGGTATTGCCAGGTGTCCCTGAGCTGGCCACAATAAAGGGCCACTCAAAAATGTTCAGCGAAACAGTACAATGCAACAGCTGTCGCTAGTTTTGAGGGAGCGTGCAATTGGCATGCTGACTGCAGGAATGTCCACCAGAGCTGTTGCCCATGAATTGAATGTTCATTTATCTACCATAAGCTGTCTCCAAAGGCATATGAGAGAATTTGGCAGTACATCCAACCTCCCCCAAGATCGTCTGAGACCAGCCACTCAACTCTATGCAAAGGAGATGTGTTGCACTGCATGAGGCAAATGGTGGTCACGGACCTCCCAATACACCAATATAGTGAAACTGCACATTGTCCAGTGGCCTTTTATTGTGGCCAGCCTAAGGCACACCTGTGCAATACCCATGCTGTCTGATCAGCAGCTTGATATGCCACACCTGTCACATGGATTGACATGTGTGGATGGATTATCTCTGCAAAGGAGAAGTGCCTACTAACACAGATTTTGACAGATTCGTGAACAATATTTGAGAAAAACAGGCCTTTTGTGTACATAGAGAAAGTCTTAGATCTTCAAGTTGAGGTCATGATGATTGGGGGCAAAAACAAGTGTTGCGTTTATAATTTTTTTCATTGTATACACACACATTGAGATTATAATTACAATACATACCTTCATGCCTTCAAGAATATGGCAACCAGTTACAGCACATAATGTGTAACATTAAAAAAAAAACCCATCAACAACATCTTGTATGTATATACACGCACATGCACATATATATATATACACACACACAAACACACAGGTGAAACTCAAAAAATTAGCATATCGTGCAAAAGTGAGATATTTCAAGCCTTTTTTTGATATAATTTTAATGATTATTGCATACAGCTTATGAAAATCCCAAATTCAAAATCTCAGATAATTAGAATATTACATGAAATCAATAAAAAAAAGGAAATGTCAGCCCTCTGAAAAGTATCATCATGCATATGTACTCAGTACTTGGTTTGGGCCCCTTTTGCATGAATTACTGCCTCAACACGGCGTGGCATGGATGCTATCAGCTTGTGGCACTGCTGAGGTGTTATGGAAGATGAGGATGCTTCAATAGCGGCCTTCAGCTCTTCTGCACTGTTCGGTCTCATGTCGTTCATCTTTCTCTTGGCAATGCCCCATAGGTTCTCTACGGGGTTCAGGTCAAGCCAGTTTGCTGGCCAATCAAGCACAGTGATCCTATGGTCATTGAACCAGGTTTTGGTACTTTTGGCAGTGTGGGCAGGTGCCAGGTCCTGCTGGAAAATGAAGTCAGCATCTCCATAAAGCTCGTCTGCTGAAGGAAGCATAAAGTGCTCTAAAATGTCCTGGTAGACGGCTGCGCTGACTCTGGCCTTAATAAAGCACAGTGGACCAACACCAGCAGATGACATGGCTCCCCAAACCAACGCAGACTGTGGAAACTTCACACTGG
>JAPMOB010247319.1:0-13671 GCA_029875015.1 Lepomis gibbosus
TACAAATACAGAGCATTTACATTATAAACTCAGGAAAGAAAACTTTATATACAGCGATTTTGCACAAATATAAAAGCTGACTACAACTTTTTATAAAACTGCAATACTTGAATTTCTTGTGAACAATTTAAAGTAGAAAATGAAGTCAGTAGCTGAATGTTTGTCAACTTAGTGACATTTTATGGTGAAGTAGGTACGGAGAAAGATTTAAACATTTGAATCTGCTCTGATCAGTTCCTTGTGAAAAATGTCCTGGAAAACAGAGAATTATTCTGAAGTATTATTTGCTGCTGTTGCCTTTATTTATTATTAATGACTACTGTTCACATTTGTTTTATTGATTGTTTTTATATTTTTATACTGTTTTTTGTGTGTCCTGTCTGCCTGTGGGTTTGGTCTTAAATCTTAAATATAAGGCAAAGCAGAGTAAGATGATTGTTCGGAGTAGAGAGGACAGGAGACATTTCCTGACTTCTCTCTTATATTTTTATAATATTTTGGACATTATTTAACTGTTCACCTGTCAGACAGGGACATTTACAAACAGTGTTGTATGATGGATGCACCAATAAGATGTTGAACAAACTGTATCACGTCACACTATGTTAAGTCAGGTGCTTTTACAAAATGAGGAATCACTGGTGTTAAGCTACAGCAGCATGGCATTTCATATGGACACACAGAAACTGTCCTACTTACTGCCATATCATTGCTGCAAAATGCATTTCCTCAACCACTGTTGTTTGCATAGAAACGTCATCTCATTAATATTGTTTATTTTAATAATTGTTCCTTTGAAAAGACATATTTTCAATGTAACTGTTTTGATTGTTTTTATTCCTATTTCTTTAGTTTTTGTAATTTCATTGTTCATTAATTTATATACTGTATATATATATATTTATATATATATATATATTTTTTTGTATATATATATATTTTCTTTTAATGTAAATTAAAGAGAGAAATCTCTCATCTCATGGAAAAAAGTTTCTGCCACTACGTATCAAAGTTTCCTCCTCACTAGAAGAAGAGGTGTTACAATAACTGTCACAATAGAAAGTAAACTCAGTCGCGAGACTTGTGTTTCAGAAATGCTTTGAAAATGTAGCGTGCGAGGACGCTTTGCAACTGACGCTTTAAGGTGTTTGATTCAGAAAACAGCCACGGTTGTAAATAATGTGCCTTTAAACAGAGATAAAAGTCAGGGAAACTTAACCAAGTTTGTTTCTCTGTTGTGGTTCTGATGTTTTTAACTCGAAAGTGTATTTTGGGGGGCGGGGGGAATAAATATTTGATTACATTTGGAAACTTGAGTTGTGTCATTTCTTGTTTGGTCCATGTTTAATTCAGGACACGTTTACGTCCCATCCACACTATTGAGTCTTCATATTAAAATGGAGACTTTTGCTACGTTTGCCCCTCCGTCCAGATTAAAACGCCGAAAACGAAGACCTGAAAGTGAGAAGTTTGGAAAACGCTGCTGACCCCATTTTGCATTTCAAAACTCCAGAGGGCGTTTCAGTGAAGACAGCCGCACACGCTCGGCTCTCTGATTGGGTCTTATGAGTCATGCAAAGCAGAAACACGGTGCGGCTGAGTTTTTGAATTGGTGTTTTTATTAAAATACTCTGTACCGTGCAAATAACACTTAGCCTACCAAAATTTTACTTAAAATTTAAATAAAAGAAACTGACATATCATGGCCTGCAGACCAACAACACCTTTCTAGTCTAAATTTTCTTTGAGTCTACGCCCCGGCAGCAATAATTCTGAGAATCAACTGAGGCTATTCTTAAGGTTTGTGCATTAAATTGAATTACATCTTATATGCTAATTGTTCAAGTGGGGATAATAGTCAGGCAATGCAAACATAACTTTGAGTAAATATTGCTGAAACAACAAAGTACAAACGCTTTGAGCCCGAAATCAGATTCATCCCGGTATGAATCTGGTATGATGTAGGCAAATCTTGAGTTGTGAATAAAAAGGCACATTGGTAGCATAAAAAACATGCTCTCATCTGCTGATGGACAGTTACTGAGCGAAACTGATGATGTTATGGTGTCTAATCCTGATTAGGCCTATGTATTAAGTTGCATCACACATGCATATCATTGAAGAAGGCTAACATGCTAACTGTCTTTAAACTAGTTTCACAGTTGTTTGACTTCAGTACAAAGATAGTGATGTAACATTATTTGTGGCATTAGCTATTTAAAGCTTTTAGGGTAAATCTTGACTGTGAGCATCGTATTTCTGGATCACAATAATCTCTACCTCAAAGCTGCTACTAGCAATGTAATTCAAGGCTCTAACTCAAAAGGTTATTGCTTTGCCATGTGTATGAAGTTTAGTGATACTGTAAGACTTACAAAAGCACCAGGGCCATTTAACTGAGAGCAGTTTTGCCTCAGAGACTGCAAATAGTTACATTACACTTTTTAACCAACGGCAACACTAAAGAATTAAAGAAACACTCTAAAATCAAAATGCTGATAAAGGCAAAAATGTAAATATCAAATGTATGATCGTCTGATGGCATGAAAATGTTTAGCTGTGTGCATCTTGATCGGCTACCAAGAAGTCTTTTTTTGTCTGTCAAGAAAGTGAAAGAAAAAAATCAATCTGGCACCAGATGGTGTAGGGGAAGTTTGTCTGAGGACAACAAAGATGTCACCCAAGACATGGTGTGACCTTTGCCAAACAGCCTTTTGTACGACATTACTGCCAAATGTATGATCATGTTTTGTCATGGAAACGTTTGCTGTCACAGGTCACCATCCCTTGAGTGCACCTTGATAAGCGACCAACAAACTGTGTGTTTTTCAAGAAAGTGAAAAAAAATGCGGGTACCAGTTGTGGAGGGGAATTCTCTTTGCACAACAAAGAAGTTAACCTGGTGTGACCCAACAGCTTTTCACATTGGTCACGCCCTACAAAGGCAGATAAGAATAGCCATTAACCGTTAGACCGCTCACCACACATCAGCTAATATAGAGCTAATATATCCTATAGGTTGTTCAAAGTACAGTTGCTTGCACACTTCGCAAAACAGACACAAGATACAAGGTAGTTTATTTGTCAGTATACAGCACAAGGTTGTATAACAGAACAAAATATGTAGTCCCTTCATACTACACACACTTAACATAAGTGAAGGCTTTATGTAAAAATATGGTTACATGTAAAATAAAGCAATATATACAGTTATTTGCATCTGGGGTGAATGTAAACAGCAGCAGCCAGAGGATAATATGGTTTCATCTTCACATTAACTGGTTAAAGGTAGATACGGGATTCTGCTAGTCATCTTGAACTAGTTTGTTTAAAGAAATAACCAGTTTTTGAAATATTTTCAGTTACAGTGATTTAACCTCCCCCTTCTTGTGTCTGTGTGTCTGTCTAATATTAAAGTTTATATTGAGATTGATGAAATAAAACATCTAAATATGTGATGTGAGAGTAGCTCAAATGCACCAAATTGGATCAATTCTTCTAATCCGTGTGCAAATTTATGTGTTACTGATAAGTTATGATGATTTTTGCTTAGTCATAACTCGTGACTTTGGGTTTTATGCATTGATACCCCAAAACTTTTAGAAATGGAAAAATGTTGTTGTGGAGGGTACAAGTGCTGTGGAGCTGCTCTGGAGCTTAATATTTGATTATCACAGCTAGAAAAGAAGTTACACTTAGTAACACAGTTTACAGAAAGTCCAATACATAAATCTAAAGGAAGGCAGGAAATTCCCCTTGGGGCGGTGCATGTGCAGGGCTGTCAAAACGAAACAAACACTTAAACACGAAGAATCAAACGCACGGGCTGCAGATCGACTAAGATGTCCTAAAGACACACTCCACTTCTCTTTGTTTGTCATCTCTCAAAGGTGAGTATCAGACTGCTACCCTAATACATTAAATGCGTTAAGAACAAAAACAGTTAAATAAAGTTAAATTTAAAAAAACTTAAAATAACTTTTTTTTCATCCATTGCAAACGTCATTGTTGTGTCAGTGCATATACATAGGCGGGCAGACCTCAAGCAAAGAGTAGATAATATTAAAGTGTGTCTAATAGCGTCTGATGGAAGTAATGCAGTGAATAGTTTTAACTGTGTTTTGATGCATTTTTGTGAATATCTGCTTGCTGTGCAGTGTAGAGGATAAAAACTGCTAAATATAAATTGTGAATGAAGCCTGTTATACACCAATATTTAAGTTAATACTGTAGATAGTAAACATTATAATCACAATATTACTGAATTGCAAGTATTTAATAGTGTGTATTGCTGTAAGGATATTTTCCCCCTTTTCTGTTTTGACCAGATTTGACAGTTTTTCTACAAAATGGATGAATATGACAGGAATACTGGATTCAAAGAATTCCTTAACAGATATAGACCTTTACTCAATACTCCCAAATATGAAGAGCTTCTTCTCAACAAGCTGCAGGGACTTGTTACAAATTTCAAATGGAGCCCAACGGATGCCGCTGACTTGTTCAATGCTCTGCTGAAGCGATTTGAGAGATCAACAACAAATGACAGATTACACCTCCCGCTATGGACGTTGAAAATGTTGCATTGTATAGAGATTAATTACATTACTCCCAGCTGGAGAGGAAAAAAACTTATCGAGCTGGTCCGAGACGAGACTGTGACAGACGAAAACCTCAAAAAGCGTCTAGCAGATGATGCAGAAAAGACTCTGAATGAAATTCTTGAGGAAATCCGCCAACAGAAGTTAAACGAAATTGATGAAGAGCTTTTAGATGATGTGAGAGACGTCGTGTCATCAGTTGAAGATCTTAAGTTACATAAAGACGGATCACAGCGGCGTCGTTTGAAAAAAGACTTGCTGGAGCTCTGTCAGGCAGCAGAGAAAACTCACTTCAGACCCCGACTGACACAGATGGTGAGCTGGTGTATCATGGCTCTTTCCACAACAGGGCGGTTAGTTCAGGTCGGCACTGGAGAGGGGAAGTCATGTATCGTGGCAATGTTCGCAGCTTTTAAAGCTCGGAGAGGAAAAATGGTAGACGTCATGTCCAGCTCTCCTGTTCTAGCAGAGAGAGATTTGGAAGAATGGCGAGAGTTTTATAAAGCTTTGAAGATCAGCGTAGACTGCAACACCAACAAACAAGACACAGACTTAGAAGAGTGCTATAAGTGTCAGGTGGTTTATGGTACTGTGAAGGAGTTTGCTGGCGACTGGCTTCGCCATCACTTTCAAAGGAAGGACATATTTGGCCAAAGGAAATTCGAGTGTGCAATTGTGGATGAAGTGGATTCCTTGATGCTAGATAAGGGTCTTCATGTGGTCTATATAGGTAGTGAAATGCCTGCTTTGCAACATCTCAATCCACTCTTGGCATTCATATGGGCCACCGCTAATCAGTACAGTAAGATTGGCACAGACACAACTGTGGGGAGAAAATACCCCTTCCATCAGGTTGTGCTTGAAAACATGACAAAGGGCGAATATGTTGATGAGTTCATCATCCTTCAAATGGCTCAGGACACAGGTATACTGCCAAAAGGTTCAGTTTGGGACCTTAGAAAGAACCCAAGCCTTTTAACTGAGAAAACTGCAAGAGTTACTGTTGACCAGCTGGCAAAGTTCTTCAAGACAGCGGAGAGGAGATTCCCATCTTCCCAGTTTGCTCTGCACTGCGTAAACAATGATGGACAAATAGAGGAACTGAACAAAGGACAACAAAAAGAAACGGCTGGAAGACGGAGAGTGCCGCTGCTTTTAACGAACGGAGGCTTCTGTCAGTACATGTACTCCGATGAAGAGAGTGTACACAGTGCTGCAGAAACAGAAATAAAACGTGCTCTGCATTTCACACCAAGTAAACTGAGCAAAGACAAAAGTCGCTGCTACGTGCCAGGCTTCCTCTCAGTTCTGGTCAAAGCTAAACTAAAGGTTTGGATCGAAAATGCATTCTATGCACAAACGATGACCACGGGCCACGAATACATCATGGAGAAACATGGGATAGTGCCCGTTGACTACAGCTGCACAGGTGTTGTTGAAAACGACATGAAATGGTCAGATGGGCTACAACAGTTTCTTGAAATGAAACATCAGTCCAAGCTGAGTGACATGACAGCCATCACAAACTATATGTCCAATGTTGGCTTGCTTCAAAAGTATGGAGATCAGATCTTTGGAATCTCTGGGACTCTTGGCCAACAAGCCGAGACTGAGACCTTGCAAAAAATCTACAAAGGGATCAAGACCTGTCAGATACCTTCATTCAAACGCAGAAAGCTGTTTGAGGTTGAAGGAGTGATCGTAGATGATGAAAAAGAATGGCTTGAGAAAATCTGCCGTGTTGTCATTGAGCAAACTAACCCTGCTCCATACAGGGGTCCAAGAGCTGTGTTGGTCATCTGTGAGACCATCAGTCGAGCAAAGGTTCTCCACCAAGCTCTAGGAGGCAAGGTCCCCAACAAAAAGCTTTACATAAACAACAACATGGACAATACAGACATCTTCAAAGAGCTTCAAGCTGGAACCGCAATCATAGCAACAAACCTTGCAGGTCGTGGAACAGACCTTAAGGTTTCAGACGACATAAAGAAAGCCGGAGGTTTGTTCGTTGTGCAGACCTTCCTGGCAAAAAATGCTCGAGTGGAGGCGCAGGCATTTGGCCGCACCGGTAGACAAGGATCTCCTGGGTCTGCTCAGCTCATTGTCTACTCCAGCCATCTGTCTAAATCACTGACATCAGCTGTCTTATTGGGCAAACTTCCATCTTTACTGCAAAATCCGACAGTCATGCAACCTTTTCACAGTCTCTTTGTGATACAAATGAGGATGTATCAAATCAGCCGCAGAGGTGAAGGATCTAAGTCTTTGCCTTGTATACCGCTGCAAATGTTGACAGAAACCTCATATTCAAAAATAAAGACAGTTAAAGTTGCCAGACATGCCCATGTGGAGAAAACACTACCTAGATTCTTAGAGTGTGACATCCCAGTAATAAAGAAGAAGGAAGAGCTCTTCAATCAGTATCTGGACGTACTAGATAAAGTGTACAAAAGCAGTAGCAACAAGCCAGCACATTCAGATTTGTCTGCACTGAATGAGTTCTGGGGTATGTGGCTCCTCACCAGCTTCAATGAGAATGATTCCATCATGGAGTTAAAAAACAAACTGACTGAAGACCTGAAAACAGCCACGATAAAACTCAGACGGAGAGAATCACCCTTATCAAACCTGCACCACTACACTGCATTTGGCAATGAGCTGCAGGAGAAGGGACATCTCAGAGAGAGTATCGAGATGTACACTAAGGCCATACAGGAGGACCACAGCTGGGCGGCAATCGCATATTACAACCGTGCTTTTGCATATTTAACCCAGAAAGATGGGCAACAGGATCCAAACTGCATCAACCAAGCTTTGGAAGATTTAGAAAATGCACTCAGGTCTGTTGAGCTTTACTGTGAACAAACTGAGGTCACTCAGAGATATTACAACCGTGCATTTGCATCTTTAACCCAGAAAGATGGGCAACAGAATCCAAACTGCATCAATCAAGCTTCGGAAGATTTAGAAAATGCACTCAGGTCTGTTGAGCTTTACTGTGAACAAACTGAGGTCACTCAGAGATACTCCAAACAGCAAGTCAACGAACTCCACAGCGAATCAATCACCAGATTTGACACTCACATCATAGTGAAACGCCAGACATTGCTGTGTTTGAAGGAAAACATTAATGAGGCCAAAAAGAAGCTCCAAGAGACCAGAGGGGTTGTTAAACTAAACAAAAAGTCAGTTTATTTCCTCATGACATCAAAACAATTGCTTGCCATGATAAGTCATTCTTTAAAATCACTGAATTCAATCTTCTCCAGAGACTCTTTGAAGATGTGCCAGCTCATCAGTGATCCCAGCTTTGACGTTGCCAGTGAACTAAAGTGTCTGGAAACTCTGGGGCTGAGTCATGTCTATACCTTAGACAGTGCCATTTCTCCATAGACCTTTTTCGAAGATATGTAGTGCCCTGCATTGGATTTTTGACAAGACGATTTTAAGTCGTAAATGGTGGTCCAAATTATTTGGGTAATGCCCTCAAGGATAAGCAATCTGCTGCATGGACTCATACTGCAAATGGACTGAAACAACTATGGAAGGCATAAACCTTTAGGACTTAATAGTTCTTTACACTTATGTTGATATTAAACTTGACTCTTCACTTAACAACATTTCTCATCTTAAAACCATGTGATCCTAACTGACAAAACACAAAAATGTTTTTTAAAATGTTCTTAAGTCTTAAATTTTGTTGCCATTGTTTTCCATATATTTTGGTTATGGTTGGTTTTGAGCTTTACAAGATACAGTTACTTAGTCCTTTATTTTATGTATTCAAATGTCAGTAACAGAGTAACTCAGCCAATGTCGTGTTTTATACTTGGTGGTTTAGAGTAACCACAAATATAATGTCTAACTATATAAAGTTATCTGTCAGTATAAATAAAGTGATTTAGCTTCACTCACTGAAGGTTTTTTTTGAGAACTATCACATACAAATTAGTTTATTTTTTACAATGTATTTTCATTATATGCATAATAAAGATTAATGTATCACCACAGAGAGACCAGGTGTTTTTTTTACCATGTAATATTTACATGTGAGGAAACCTTGACCACCATTTGCAAAAGTAACTCATCACTTGAACATCATCTTTTAGTATGTTATAGTACTGAAGTTTGCCTGCACTAGAGACTGGAGTAATATGACACTTTGTAGGCTTATGTTTAACACAGTATAACACATTTTTGCATAAGATGTGCATTCATATTGAGTTTATTTTACATATACAGCAAACATATCTGGTTACAGTTATGATGGTTCATGTAAAAAAAAATAAGGTTGATGTACAGTAGAAGGGTAAACAAAATCCTTACAGTAGCAGCAAAATATTTAAAATCAAATTTGCCAATGGTGGAATAAAGGTAAATGTTTTTCCATCCAGTTCAATCCAATATGTTCATTAGGTTTTGCACTTCAAATTTTATGTTGAGCCCAATTGTTGAGAACAGGCTGGATTTTAGGATGCTAAAGCCAGCTGTGAGCAACCAGAGGATTTATAAAAATTACTGCTGATACATTTGAGTTAAAAAGTTCAACAGTAGTGTTTATAATTTTTCTTTGGAAGTGGAATTGTAAAAGTTTGAGAGTACTGCATCAACTGCTGTTTCATAATCCAAGGTTAAGCACAAGCTCAAGGTAAACTCAAACTATCAGTAAAATTAATTAATAATGATTTCGCAGTAAATAAAATGACCCAATTGATGACCTTTCATCTGATGACCTCATCCGTGACGAGCCCCCCCCCGTTCAGACACCGTGGCCCAATCCCAATGTCCCCCCTCACAGACTCAGCCTTTGAGTCACGTTCCCGGGTAGTCCGTGAGGGCTCATGGCTGTACTGCCAAATCATCAAGTGCGCGAGGGCTCTCTCGCTGACATTTTGAGCCATTTCTGCAGACTTGGGCAGAGGGAATTCCCCACAGTTCATAGCGGTATGACGTGAAGCACGGGGGTTACCAGGGGAAGCCCAAAAGCGAGAGAAAAATCACTGCATGTCCACGTTATGAGAGAAGAAGAAAACAGTAAAACAAGCATCAACACCTACCTGATGTCAGAACTGTTAAAAGTTTCCTTAAATTAAGATGCAGCATAGAACACATGAAGTCAGAGGAAAGCAATCACCTTATTACACACTTAGTTTATTCAAATATTTATTTTAGTTTTTGCTCAATGATGCTGTTTGACCAACAATAGTGATTATTGACAAATATATATTCTCTGTTCACTTTGTTCTGTTTGGGGGAGAAAAGTTTCACGGGCGTCGAGAGGTCTGATCTTTTCTATGTAATTTGACTAAAATCTTTGCACTTGAACTGGGATTATTAAAGTAACTTAATAAAAGCTTTGTGTCTTAAAATAAGTATAACAACATTGGTAAAATTTTAAGCCTTTGACTTACAGCCTCCTGCCCTTTAAAAAATCATTAAATTCAGAACAGTATTGAATTTATTTACATTTGACAGCAGCAGTATGTTTACAACAGCTCAACTACAAAAAAACCCTCAATAACTGAAATACATATAAAAATGTCAGTGCCAATGTAAAATAAATAAATATTCCTGACATCAAAGTAAAGAGTGAATGGCCCTATAAGATTTCAGAAAAATGTATGAATTGTTAAAACGTAGGATATATTATTTTATTGGAATATTACACCGCAGTTCGACCTCAGTTAAACAGGAGCAGCTGCAAAGGTTTTTGGTCTAACTGTTGGTTTAGAAAGGTAAAATCTGTCACAGCTTGTAGATGCAATTTGAATTCTTTTTTCTGTGGCCAAAGGCCAAAGTGTGGAGAAAGAAAGGAACTGCTTATGATCCGAAGCCTACAAGCTCATCTGTGAAGCACGGCGGAGGTAATGTCATGGATTGGGCGTGCACAGCTGCTTCTGGAACAGGCTCATTAATATTTATTGATGATGTAACTGATGATGGAAGCAGCAGAATGAATTCAGAAGTGGACTTCTGAATTCTGCCAATTTACGGAGACTGAAACATTAATGCGGAGGAAGTTTATCATGAAGCAGGACAATGACCCAAAGCTCACTGCCAACAAAACAAAGGACTTCATCAGGTAAAATAGTGGAAGGTTTTAGACTGGCCAAGTCAATCAGCTGACCTTAACCCAATAGAGCACCATTTCACCTCCTTAAGAAGAGACTGAAGGGAGAAACACCCAGAAACAAACAGGAACTGAAAGAAGCTGCGGTAAAAGCCTGGAATGGCATCACAAATGAAGAATGTAACAGTTTGGTGATGTCGATGGGTTGCAGGCTTGAGGCAGTTATTCAGTTCAATTCAATTCAATTTTATTTATATAGCGCCAAATCACAACAACAGTTATCTCAGTTTAATGAGCTGCAAAGAGCCTGTTTTTCTCAATGAACTGAAAAAACAATATTTTGTGCTTTTGTGAATCAATTGTTTAGAGCCTATTTTGTGTTTTTTGCCAACAAACAGAATACTGAACACTGAACTGATACCCAGAGAGTTTGAGTTTTTTTACATAGCGTTATCTGGTGGCTGGTGCCGTTTTTTATTGTGCATTAAAAAACTCTTGAGTGTTGGTTTTCATTACACTGTTAGTGTCATTCAGCGTCGGGGTCCATGTTTTGATATATGGGTCCTTTGTGACATTTGATTAAAAGACAATACATACTGTATACACAAAAAACCCGAGTAGCCTATCTTAAATGTCAGGAGAGAGACCTGACTGGAACCCCAGTCTTAAATAAATGAAGAGTCAAACTGTCACAACAGGGAGAGAAGAGACAAAAGAGAAAATACATTTTCCATGGCAGGCTCCAGAGGCACTTCTAGGACCTTTAAGGTGACTCAGCCCCTTTGAGAATGTAGTATGCATACAGTGCCTTGGAAAAGTGTTCACTAAATGGTGGAGAGTGTAAGTACTATAGAGGACCTGGTGCAGAGCGGAGCGGGTCAGTGACTCGTCCTGGAGCTTAACAGAAACAACAGATTCTCTACAACAAAAATAGATATTTATTAACAATTAAATAATATTTAAAGTATTGCTATTATTTACAGAGGCCCAACACTTCCACCAAGAGCACCACTAGGCGACAGAGGCAAGGAAAAACTTCCTTAAGAGGCAGAAACCTCGATCAGAATCATGCCCACAGAAGTACAGACATGTTTCCCTTTCCTACCAGCAGGTGGCAGTATGAGTGTATTTAATGCAGGACTGCCCAGGTTATTGATAGAGATCATGTATTTAATGGGGTTCATTTCATTTGGTAGTTGATGTTTATGGATTACTTGCAACCTAATTTTGCACAGCATATTTCTGTCCCCTTTGCAAGCAGATTATGCAACTTTTTCTGTCAAGAAAACACTTTCAATTAAGTGACATTTGTCTGTTACATATGATCCATATGTCATAAGTAGCAAAACTGCATCAGAGATATTTTGACACGTGCTCAGAGGTGGAAACGTCCTTGAACAACAACATACCAAAGTATCTGTACGTTTTGAGGCACTTGAGTATTTTCACTTGTTGCAACCTGTAGACCTACTTCCACTAGACTACATGTCAGATGGAGATCTTGTATCTGCTTGATTTAACACCTCTACTGAAAAAGGTCACAAGTCTTTGAAATGCAACACACGGTTAAAGAGGAAACCTGTTGTTTAAACCTATGTGACTTTTCAGGCCTTACAAAAAATACTGTAGTCAGGATCACTTTTGAAATGTCTACGAGTTGTTGACTGCTCCACCAAACTTTCCATCTAATTTCTCACATGGTTTCATTACAGTAACTGTGAAAATGATTTCACTGAACACCAAAGATTAGACAAAAAACAGATTTGTGTATTTTAATAATTGGTGAATGATTCTGTTCCTTGCATACTTCCCTAGATCCAGTTTAATTTATGCATTTCTTAAAATGAGCCCTTGTATAGTGCTTGTGTAATGTTACAGAATGGTCATTTATTTTTAAATCTTTATTTTTACTTCTGGGTCACCTGACCCACCTGTCTTCCTTTTCTTAACGTCTTTCTTCGAATAGATGAACCAAGACTGGAATTTGCTAAAACTAAAAATCAGACTGTTATTTGTTTTTCCGTCTCTCATTGGTTGCTATTTGTTTTATAGCGATGTACAACATTTAATTTATTAAACAGTCTCCAGTGAAAGCGTTTACTCAGCATGTTTGTTTGTTATTTATTCAGGAAACAATAATTTTTGCGATATATAGGGAGAGAGCAAATACGGGTGAGTGAATCTGTTCTGTCTGGCTTTACGTGTAACATACAGGTCTCCCTCTAATATGTAGGCTTAAGCTACTTAATTCAATGGGCCGCTCCCGTGTTACTGCCACAATAATTCTTTATGTTCTAAATACATTGCTGTATTGAGAGAGGTAAGTTTGTTTTCCTACTCCAGCCTGTTCCTTATTGGCTGCTGCAGCGCAGAATGAACAAAGAATTGACTAGTTTCTAAACTTCCTGTAACGTTCAGCTGCTGGCTGAACGCTGGTAACAGGGGTTGCGGGCCCAAATGCAGACAATGAGATGGAACTGGTGAGTTGTTGAGGTTTATTGCAGCAATGGTGAAAACTTACAGCGCAGGTGAAACAAGAACGTCCATATATCCAGATGTGAGAGTAGTCCGGACAGGAAACTACTCAGGAGACTACACTGGAGGCTACATGCATGAAATCCACCAGAACATCCACAATAACTGGCAACAACTGAAAGACAGACAACCACTTAAATACACAGGTGAGGGAGAAACTAATTACACACAGGTTTTTTGATTACCATTTCCAATTACAAAAGAGGCCTTCCTGAGAACAACAGTACAAGTGAAAGACAAAAACATTTCAAGGATTAGCAAACTACGAGCAAGCTAGCCTAATGTCCGGGACCACCATAGATGCATTTGCCACCTTGTCCAGCTTGCAACTGGTTGCAATTACTTGCAACATATCTAATAGATGTTCATTTGGACTAAATAAAAGCTGAGTTCAACATCATCTACAAGTCAAACTAGAACATGAGGAGTTCCACAGGGAAGTGTTCTGGGTCCTCTGCTGTTTGT
>JAPMOB010247322.1:0-10224 GCA_029875015.1 Lepomis gibbosus
CAAAATAAGGTGTCTATACAGTTTGGAAATAAGATTAATTGGATTATATTCACAGAAAGTATAAAACATATTACATGTGTACATTCAAAGTAAATAGACACATGTAATTTACTCTACCGGACCCTCTCGGGCCTCGGACCCTCCCACCATAGTCTCTCCAAATCCTGTGCTACAAATAAGTAAAGAGTAAAAAGCACATTTTCACTATTAAATATATGCAATGGTAAAAAAAAAAAAAAAACGCCAAATAAATGGAACTATGTGAGTGTACTTGTTCGGTATTCTGCAAATTTTTCCATTATATTTGGTTTCAACTTCAGCCAAGAATTTTCATTTCAGTGCATTCCAAGCATAAAACCAATGCAACCCCGATAAGCAACTGTATAAACCAAATAATGACCTAGTAACCCCTTAAAAGTGAGCAGATGTGTGTTAGAAAAATAAGATCCACCACAAATTCCCCAACCCCTATCTGGGACACAAGGCCAACCCTAATGACATTTGATTATTGGACAGAAGGAACGACCACCTTTACTTGAGATTTATATGGAAAGGAAAAGAAAGGAAAGAAGGTAGGAGATAAAGTGAGTAAGAAGGGACAGATGGAAGAGATCAAAGAAAAAAGGAGATAAGAGAAAAGAGGCTGAAAATGGACGACAACAAAGACAAAGCTGAGGCCATACTAGTGGATTATCCACCCCTCCATTTGAAAGGGAAACCCAGCAGGTTAGATCAGGACTGTGGGAATCGGCAACTGTAAACTGTGTATCAAGAACATCGCCAACAACCAATCAGAGACGAACGAGATACACTAGTTGGACACATTTTGCACTTGAGAGAAACGCTGTTACAAAATCTAACATTACGTCTGTGATGCAAGTGTTTTTCTTTTTAAAGCCCTTAAAACCTTAAAATGAGGTTAAATCAGACAATCAGAGGGTCACACGCCGCTTCAATACTTTCATGTGTTTGCGCGTGTGGTTGCAGTTTTCTCACTTCATCATCCTCTTCTTCATCCTCAACATCCAGGATGCCAGAGTCCTGTTCTGACACCGGACTGCCACCGTGTGCGTAGCTGTCCGCCCCTACAGCCGCCGCCGCCTCCTTTCTGCTGCGTCGGCCAATCAGGGCCCTTGGCTGTACAGAGACCGAGCTGTCCAATGAGCGCTGTAGCTGGGCCTGAAGCACAACAGAGGAATACACATCAGAAAGCCGTAGAGGTCAAACTCAAACCTTGGAACCGATTTTTCTTTGGGGGTGTGCCATCTCCCTGTTTACCTGCTTTGTTTGCTTCTACTTTAGTTATTTCCAACATTTCCCAGACCACTTTTCAAAAGCAACAGAAGAGGAAGGGGAACTTGTTGCATATAGTTTCTGGCGTAACTTCATAGCAGTGGGAGCTCTTTGATTTCGAGGGTCTGACACCAAAACCAGATGTTTACTCACAACAATAATACACCGTCTGCTATCAAACTCCTTTGTAGCAGTTGTGACATGCGCTACAATTACACTTTGTAGGGCAGAGAGAGAAATAAAAATGCACCAGAAAGCAAAAGCGACTAAGACATGCAAACAGATTTTAGGCAACTCACATAAGAAAACAACTTCTTCATCCTCTGAGGAGCAATAACAACTCACATTTGCCCAAATTCCCATTTCTAAGACAGTTTTCGGGAGAAGCTTAGAAATTGCGGATGGTGCAACAAGGTCACTGTTTGAGACTTTTAAGGATAACCTGCCACTCCTTGTCCCATGAAAATACCCATGGAAACGACCTATAAAAGTGATTTACCAAAGCACCTAAGAATACACAAGAGGGAAAATGGCAAGACAGGAAGGGAAGAACAGGAAGGATGAAGACTCAATGAAACAGAAAACAAAGCGCATAAAATTAGTGCTGAGGATCTTAAAGTGAGACAGACACAGCTTACATGGTTTGTTTATGCTTTTGTTAATCAGAACTTGCATTTACATTTAGGTTTGTTAGTAGCATTTATATATACTTAAGCTAAGTATCTTAAAGAGAACCGTTTACACAGCTTCTTGAGTTGAGCCGCATCACAAAATTAGAGAGGAAAACAACAAAAAAAGGCTGAAATTGACACAAAATAACTTCAAAGATATGTCTATTTTAAAACAAGCTGATTTTAATGTAGCATATATTTGGATAATGGAGCAATGATCCCATCAGCAAAGTTTCCCAAAATAAACAGACATAAAAGAAGGTGGGGCAAAGACAGAAGGGAACGCAGTCTCAGATGGAAAGATTTTGAAACAGAACAATGCAAACTGCAATGTAATATCTGATGCAAACCGTGTCCTGTCTATGTCAATATTTGGGGAAGCATTGTGGGAAATGATGCATACCCCCTGCTCCCTCTGCGGCAGTGTTTGATGAGGAATACTAAAAATAAAAAATAATCAAACAGGAAGTTTTGGTTAGAAATTAATGGAGGCTTGTATCCAACACAAAATGAAAACAGTCGCGTTTCTTAGAGGGATGGCCAAGCCTACCTCCAAATGGTTTCTTCTGTAGGAAAGCATCATTTTCTATAGTTAGACTCTGTGTCACTGTCTTCAAACTTTTGTTTTGCATTCTTTTTAACTGCAATATCTGAACATGAATATGTAGATTTTTTTGGATTTGTTCATCAGATGCTATCAACTCTTTACGTAAGGTTTGACTGCTCATTCTGTAATGGTGGGAGTATGGGTGGGGGGTTTAAGCCAAGAGCATCTTTCCATCCACACCCAGATCCGCCTCAGGTCCTTTTGAAAATCTACGAGAATGCTGCGGCTTCCTCTGCTCGCCGGCGCCAGCACGTAGCCTACCTCGCGGACTTAAATCTGTCGATAAAGACGTCAAGCTCCTCGATTTGCACCTTTAATGACAACGGTAATGAGAAAAACTGGTGTTCATAGGAGGGTGGAAATGCACAGACCCGGAAGAACACAATATCAGCGAGGCTGGGAAAAACACAATGCCATCTTTGATCTAATGCCCACACACATGCACTCGCGCACACACGTAGCAGAATAACGAGTCGTATTAGACAATAAGTGCAAACAAAATGGGGGGGGGGGGGACACAGAAACGCGCCAAGCTGTGCCCTCTTTTGAGAAAAGAACCGGTAACACGCAAGCTCTAAAATACTCTCAGGAATTATTCTTATTAGTCACTAATTCTTCAAGACTCGGTTAACCAAAACTCTTTAAAATACTGACAGAACAGAATAATGTATGAGAAACACACAAAAAAAGGAAGGCACAGACCTCTGGTCTTTTTTTCTCTGCGTGGCGTTCCTTTCTAATCCATCAAATGGCCGTTTGCTTTCTTTCCACACACAAATTAACATAACGAGACCTCAAAAGACAGCAACCCATGAAAGAGACATGAGAGAGGCAGTGAATGACACAGAAAAGCATCTTTCTTACAGTACGCGAAGCTGCAGATACGCACGTCAGAACCTACGTCACTAAATTCCACTTAGTGGTTGAATTCGGCTCTTTGGCATTCTCCAACAGGTGTATGCGTGTCTCGAGGCATCCACTGGCCTACTGTATACACTTACACCACCATTCATTCCTACCCACCACACAATACAAAGTTTTGTTGCAAATAGGAGCCTTTTTAACAGACTTTTGTTGCACTTCTCCTCACAGGAGGCTTTCGGTGTGGCACTTGAAGCTCAAGTGCGTGAATGTGCGTCATCCTCTTGCGCACAATCCCATAGGAAAAGCGGGAGAGTAGCAGAGGAAAACATGGTGGGGGGAAAAAGAAGAAGTGGATGGAGAATGACGAACGGGATGAAGAGGAAAATGAGGAGAGGGAGAAAAGAGTAGAGGAAAGGCGGTGAAGAGGAGGAGGACAGGAGGTAAAAAGAAGATGTCAATGGAGGAGGAACAAAGATGTAAAGTGCTCGAGAGGAAGTGAGACTAAACTGCTGTAGATGAGGACCAGAATCAAAGCCACACTATAATCCATTTAGGGCAAATATTTTTAAAGTATCTGAGATTACACTGTGGCAACACCACAAGGCAGCCCCAAGTTAAATATGTGCTGTGTGGCTTCGCTGGCAAACTTCAAAGCAATTTCTAGCCTTCGGTGTGTATCTGCGGCTTAAATGTGGAAAATGAGAAAAATTGCAAGCGAAAGAGCAAAGTTGCAGTGATCTATTTGTTGACAAGCGGTTTCAACAGGCTGCTTATTGAGGGACAGTTGCAGGCATCCACCCTATTCTCTGAAAGAGAAATGGAGGTTGATGTATTGACAGTGTTTTGGGAAACCAATAAATGTAATTAACATTAATAAGTAATAACTGCCATCAGTAAAGTTGTTTTCCAAAACAACCTCCAAATCCACCAACAAAAGATGTACTTAATGACAAGATTTGAACAAACTGAGGTACTTTTGACAGCATTTGTTTGTTTAACCGAGTGACAAAACATTTACAAGCTGCATGTTGAATCCAGGAAGATGATTTTACATGTTGAGAGTTTACCTGTTGATTTATTGGCTAATCTAACTCCTGACCAAGGGACACAGTAAAAACTAGCCTTTTGCCTAACACTGGCACGTTTACCGTGATGTACAATTTGAAACTGTCCTGGAAAAAGTAAATAAAATGATTCAATGCCAAATCTGACTGAATGTGATTTTTATATGTGAGGCAGTTTGGAACAAGGATCTTTCTACGCACATCAGGTATTTAATGAGACACCAGGTGTGTGTAGTGTGTGGCAACAGTAGAAAAAAAAACAAGGGTATATTCTGACAAAAATGTACTTGAAGCGCTGAGCTTTAAAGTCAATTAGTTGTAAAATATTAAATTAATCGCCAACTATTTTGATAATTGATAACTTGCTTTGAGTCCTTAGAAAAAGAAAAAAAATATGTTTCTGAATCTTTACTGCTCTATGACAGTAAACTGAATAATGAATGAATTTAGAAGACACTTAAGGACGTCCCCGTTGGGCTTTGGGACACACTGATTGACATTTTTCGCAGTTTTCTGTACCCAACAACTAATCGATTAATCAAGAAAAAAAAATCCACTAACTAATCCATTAATCGTTCATTGGAACCCGTTTACCTCTGGGTACCACAGCTCACAAAAATGCTGTTCCTGATACAGCCGCCGTCAGTGTAAATAGAGGGTATGCGTTGATGTCACTTCTCCTTCCGGAACACACTGGACTGAGTGGCAAAACCTCTGTTACCATGGCTACCTTTAACAAATTGGGAGTAAAACAAGTGATTATTTGCTCAAATAAAAGGCAGTCGGACTTGACAGTGATCCTTACTGCTTACCAAAGAATCAGTGGTCCAGGTCTTTCCCATTTTAGATGTGTTGTTTGTGTTTTAGCCGATTCAAGCTAACACTGCTGCTCGTCTTTCTGCCACTCAGTGAGCGTAACTGCATTCTGTGACATCATGCGCATACCCTCTATAAAAGAATGTCCACACTGACAATCTGCAACAGCAACAGGATTTGTTCCTGGGTCCAGAACTTTGAAGCAGTCCACTCCACAGAGTCGACTGATTGTGGTGATATTCAGTCAGTCTTTGTGTTAAGACCATATTAAACACTGATGTGTTTGAGAAGTTTGATTTACTGTGGAAAAAATTAAAAAAGGGGTTTGTAGAAGTATTGAAAAAAGGTTTGTTTTGGTATCAGTGTCAAAGCACAAGTAGTCCTTGCACCGGTACAGAAAAACAATCCAAAGTGTACTCAAAGTACACTGCACAGCTGTATTATGTAGTAAAATTTAAATATAAACTTGGCAATCTGTACAGAAAAATACTCCGTACTAAATGACTCGGATCAGCGGCAAAAACCTGACTGGGACATCACTACTATAGATCACTTTTTGGCAGGCAGACTTCGAACCAGAAATAATGGTGTCCGCTGGCAGTGAACTGTGGAGCATTATTCGGCAGACAACGCACACACACACATAGAGTGACTGACACAACGGCCAATAACAGTCTATTTTCGTTTTTTCCCTGTGATGGTTCAATACACCGGGCCCAGTGCGCACCCTCCGCCACCCTCGCTGCACGTGCACGCATGTGTGTGTGTTCAGTAACTAGATACAGGTAATCAATCTTCTTCTACTTCACAGGCCCAACAATCTGTTTCCCATTAGTGTGTGTGTGGCTGTGTGCGTGTGTGTGTGTGTGTGTGTGTAAAACTACCGAATACACAGCAGAAGCTCTGAACTCATCTTTTGCTGAAAGTGAATAAAAGGAAAAAAAAAGGAGAAAGAGCAGGAAGGAGGACGGAAAGATGAGGAGATGGAAAGAGTGGAAGAGAGAAAGACACAGACATCTGGGGGGGGGGATGAGGTGATGTGACAGAGTAAGGGAGAGGGAGGGAAATGACGATGGGAGAGTTATGAAAGAATGACAAAGACATTTGCATGAGATTGTGGTTCAAGATTCCTCTCCTCTTTACTTTTTTTACTCTTCTTCTGCATCTTGTCCCTCTCTCTCTCCTCCTCCTCCTCCTCTCCTCAATATTTTCATCAAATCCTTCTTCACCTTTCCCTTTCTGCCCCGCTTCTTCAAAAAGCTTGCTTTGGGTGATACGATGAAGTATGATTGTCGTATCCCGTCTTAACCATTGCCGAGCAAATAACGACATCACCCCATTAATGTTACAAACAATCTACCTGGAAGTGGCTTCCGCAACAGGACTGCAACTGACGATTAATTCCTTTATTAATTCAACCTTTCATCTATATCCACCAGCAAACCCTAAAAACCTCCCATCACGATATCCTAGAGCGCAAGGTGGCGTCTTTAAATGTCTTGTTTTGTCCAACCAACAATGGTAAACTCCAAAAATGTTTTATGCTTAAATGTGAGAGCAAGAAAAGCAGCAAATTATCACCTTTGAGAATGTGGAATCATAAAAAGGTTTGTCTTTCTATTAATCATGCTAAAGTCTGCTTGAACACGGCCTTGCTTCCTCCTTCATCTTTCCCTCTACCTGTTCATCCATTTACTGTCTTTCCTCCGCCTCATCGTCTTCCCATGTTTGCTGTCCCCTCACGCTCCTCCTCACTCATCCCTCTCCATTTTTCTCCCTCTCTCTTCTCCACGTTCTCCATTGACCTTCCTTCCTTTACTGCTTTCTTGAACCTCTTCTTCACCTCCCTCTCCTCCTCTTTGAATTATCCTAGTCCACCTCTTTACTATGACTCCTGTTTTCCTTCTTTCCCTTTACTTCCAGTATCTTCCTCTTCTATCCCGTTATCCTCTTCATCCTTTCATCCTCTGCCTCCCTATCTATCTTCCTTCACCCCCCCTTCAAATATTCCTCCTTCTTCATCCATCATTTTCTCCATCTTGTTCCTCTTCCCTTTAAACCTTTTTTCCACCCCCCTGCCCACTCTCCACCCTCCTTTCTCTCCCTCTTTGCTTTCTTCTTCTCCACTCATCTTCCTCCCTCATCCCTCTTCCTCCTCCTCCTCTTCTTCTTCTATGGGCATGTGGCAACAGACAATAGCTCCATTGTAAGTCCTGTGCTCTCCTCCATCTCCTCCCTCCATCCCCTCCTCCTCCTTCCCCAGATCTATTTATTTTCACATCCTCGGTCGAGGGAGTTGTAACGACGACTGGGTGCAGAGAGTTAGAGCTAATTTGGAACAGAGCACACCAGAGAGACACGCTGTCTGAGAGAGACAGAGATGGAGAGACAGAAAAAAAATGGTGAAGGAAGGACAAAAGAAAGGAAAGAAGAACTTCTAATTTGTTTGTCCACACACACACACACACACACACACACACACACACGGCTTCTGACTGAGTGTGAGCGATCTGAGCCAAACATTTGATACAACATAATCCCAGTATCAGTATCAGGACTGCCGGACCACTGGGGTTTCCATAATCTCCCTTGTAATTAGTGGTTAGAGGAGTTAGCGGTTAGCTTCTTCAGTGACTGCAAGTGGATTTTCTATGTCAGTGATTGTCAAATTGTGATACCAGGACACCCCCCACCACCACCACCCACCCACCTAAGAGTCACTGAATGTGTGTGTGGATGTGAAGTGATACAAGGAGAGTACTTGTGGTGCGTGTGCGGGTCATCTAAAGACAAATTCCTCTGCATTAGTTTTTGTCACCATAGTTTCAGTTTGATCACAATCACCTCCTGCCTAGGAGTAAAAAGAAATGTTTTAACCCACAGGTGTGTGTCAAATTGAATAAAATAAATTAACATAAAAGGGTCTTCATAAGGTTTTAGTGGCCACAGGCCTCCATAACGTCTTAAATGCTCCTTCTCATAGATTCTCTATGTTCCAGGAACTCCCTGATTGGGGATGGTGGTGTTTGGCATGTCGCTCTCCCAGGTGTTCAACTGGGTTGAGATCTGGTGACTGTGAAAGCTGTAGCACACCATTCAGTTCATATTCATACTGTCGTGCCCTGTAGGGAAGCATCTGCATTTGTTACATTTGCTCTGACTTAAATGAATGAATGAGCGGGCGTCTTGCTTGCAAGGACCTTTATCACAGGTCAACCAGAAACAGCAGTGTTTTGAATTATGAGTGAGAAATGAGCCTCTAGTGACATCTAGAGGACAAAATAAATATATGAATCTGCGGGATAAATCTGCTCTACTGGACGTAGATCTGATGACTGTGGCGTGGACTGAAGTTTGTGGAACCATGTGTGACATGGCTCGTGAAAGGATGCAAACAGCTACGCTCAGCATTAACACTCCAAAAGTAGGATGTGGCATTTAAACAACAATGTGGGCAAGAAAAACAGATATCTGCAATAACAAGCCTGTGTACAAAGATGTACCTAATAAAGTGGCCACTGACTGTACATTTAACTATAAACGCACTGACGACAAACTTGTTTTGTCTGCCAAAGACACGTCTGACCACAGGAGCTGATAAATCAAAACTCTTCTAAATACCAGAGCAAAGTCCCCTGAAAGATAAAAAAAATAACCTACTAATGTTCAAAACCTCTAAAAAAACATTTCTAGACATCAGAACAACTAGTTACTTTATATTTAAGATATAATTTGTCTATAATCTGTGGTAAAGCATTTTCCATTTTGCTTCTCATTTACAGCTCAAAGTGCTGCTCTGACCATCGGGAGCAATTTGGGCTGTAGCGTCTTCCTCAAGGACACTCCAACATGTGGACAAGAGGAGCGGAGAATGAACCCTGTGATTAGTTAACAACCTGCTCTACCTCCTGAGCCGCAGCCAACTTTGATACCACTCTTTGATAATGCAGGAGAGAGTGGGACTAAGGAATAATTCAAACCAGGAATGTTGCAGTTATGAGATACGCATCTTAGACTATCGGGTCAATGTGACGAGTCAGTGTCTGCTAAATTAATAACAGAGGAAGATGTTACAAGAATTTACTAAACAGACTGTGCAGCCACTTTTCTCAGAGTCTCCGTCCGCTTATCGGTCTGTCGTCAAACTGCTCCTTCCTTATTCCCATCCCACCCCTTCATCCTGTGATTCCCATGAAACAACATTCCCCCAATAATGGAGGCACACAAATAAACAAGAGGCCTCATTTAGAGCTATGGACGCCACAAGAGAACACAAAAACCGACAAACAGACATACTCGCATGTAACTTCCTTGGCCTTGGAAAAGAGAATAACAATTAGGTAAGTGCTGAAAAGCGGGGTCTCTGCATATGCAGACACACACATGTTCATTGACAAGCCATGGCGTCTCCTGCAGCGCCTACATGCTTGTTTACTGGCAGTGGAACCACAGACACACAGGCTGCTTCTGATTAAAAGACAGAGAGAAAGACACGATGGAAAACAAAATCCAGCCTGCAACACTGTGCAGTCGTTATCAGCAAGTACACACACAGACGAGTGCACTGATTAGCAGTAAAAGACCGAAGCAGGTAGACTCACACACACACACACACGTACTACATTAGATATTTGAAATATAAACTACTAAGAACACTGAACAGTTTTGTGGTTGTCTGATCAGAACACAAATATTCTGCACTGATTGCTATCTGCAGCTTTAGCGCTGTGACAGTGGTAAAGATGACTTCTTCCCTGAGCATCATCAGCAGTGAAAAGCTCAAGTTGCAGGTGTTGTAACAAAAAGGGTAGATGATGCATGTGTCTAGGGATGGATGTCCGCCGGTCGTTCCACCACTCTGGTCCAGGTTGGAATAACCATTTGATGGACTGCCATAAAATTTGGTACA
>JAPMOB010247323.1:0-68938 GCA_029875015.1 Lepomis gibbosus
CAGTAGCTTGGCCCCATAATGCTTCCCCCCTAACCCTAACCTAACTAAAAAGTCAACAAGCTACCTCTTTCACATTGTCACATTGTTTCACCTTTTCATTTCATGCATTGTTTTTATAAAAACATTGCTTATAGCTGCTTTAAGTACAGTATTTGAATCTTATAGATTACTTTTCATTGATTAAAGTTCCAATGAAACGCAAACCGGAGTGCTATTTGCTTCTGTATTCTGTGCTTTGTTTCCTGTTAAAACACAAAGCTAGGGAGGGACTTTGCCAATGTTGATTGAAATTTGCAGTAACAAGCAAATAAGCCAAACCATGTTCACATTCCCCACACTAGAGGAGACACCCCCTCTCATGATGTGGCCTGCGCCCCACCAGGACAGCAGTGCGAAGGGACAGCAGTGTGGCTTCTCTTCATGGCCACCAGGGCGCCTCATCAGCAGATCTGACGACTTTCGGAGTGGCTCGCTTCCTGCTTGATGGACAGCCTGGTCCTCCAGGGTCACAGACTGCAGTTTCACTCCCCCGCTCCACCCCTCACCGGGACTGTGTAGACTGTGCTTTCCTACCGGGCTCAAAACACCGCCCTCCAGGTGGAACTTCAGGAGCTCCTGGAGAAGCAGGCCATCTCCAGGGTTCCTCTGGATCAGGAGAATCAGGGGTTCTACTCCTGTTACATCCTGCTCAGGAAGAAGACAGGGGGGCGTAAGGCCAATCCTGGATCTGTCACTGTTCAACAAATGATCATAAATGTCCTTTTCACATCTTGACAGTAATACAGGTGCTGGAGTGTGTGCATCTGGCTCACCTCCATCAACCTGAAGGACGCAGACTTTCACGTTCCCATCATCCCAGAACACAGGAATTTCCTGCAGTTCTCTTTCCGGGTTGCCCAGTACCAGAAGAACCGCTGGCCGTTTGGTTACTCCCTGGTCCCGTGCACTTTCTCCAACTGTGTCGAGACGCCTCTGGAGCCACTGTGGTGGTTGGGCATCAGGGTCCTGTTTTATCTGGACGACCCACCGCTAGCACAGTCCCAGGATGAGGGAGTGGTGCAGACGGCCAAGCCCATCGCACACCTCTCTCACCTGAGTTTTATGTTGAACTGGAAGAGGAGTGCTCATCTGCCCTCCCAGAGGCTCACCTACCTGTGTGGTGGTGACGGTTCTGTCGATCATGACAATTTAGTCTAGCGAAGTGACCTCACCAGAGAAAGTGAATAGCCAACTCCTAATAATAAGCTTTTTCAACGGCACTGGTTAAATTTACACAGTGCCGAGTACGAGTATGAGTCACTGCAGCCTGATTGACAGGTCGCCAGGGTAACGATTTGTCAATCATAGATAATCCCATCCTAAAGCATACTTTGCGACATGAAACATGAAACTAGCGATTGAGACCATGAACTCATCAGGAAACCCCACTGGGGGTAATAAATCAGATGAGAAGTAGGGTCATTTTACTATTTCTAATGGAGCAAGACTTCTTTTTGCAGCCAGAAGAGTTACCCCCTTCTGGCTGTTGGATAGAATGCAGTTTTGAGGGACTTCCGCATTGGCTTCGTGTATCAGACCGGAAGCTTCCCGCTTGGACAGGGCAGCTGGGGGGATGTCCAGGGAGGGAGAACCAAAAAATTCTCCGTCAGATATGATCCAGTTTCACCAAAATCAGTTAATAAAGATGTATTTTTGGTTTTGTACAGCAATCAGTGAGGTCTGTTTGGCCCCCAGAATCACTACACTACAGTGGCATCATAAAAATGAGAAAGCTTTTCATTAGATGCTGAATTAATACATGCCCTCGAGTGCAGGATGAGTCATCAAAAGTTTAAAATCGTTTTCCAGGGAATGACTAACTCTAAAATACCACCAGGAATACCTACAAAACAACATTTTTATCATTGTTGGGCCAGGTGCTGGTGTATTGGTTACATATAGAGCAAGGCATTAAAACAAAGAAACATCGATTTTGATTTCATGGGGACTTTAAAACATCCACCTCCAAAATCCATGCAATCCGCACTGGTTACATCTTGATATATTTACTGTTTTCAGGGTTAGGCTTAGAATTTTATACAGACTATTTTTATATGCATTTATGAATAGCAAATAACATATCCCAGTTTATGAGACCATCATATCAGTTTAAATAAGCCATTACATTATAACAGGAAGAATCCTATCCAATAAACCTAAACCAGCCTAATAGTTTTACACCTGAACCGACTGCCACTGATTAACTGATGTGATGATATAATTAGTGGAGAAAATTAGGCTCTCTATCACATCATCAGTTTCCTATAAGATAAAGGATGCAGGAGATAAAGGATTGCAAAGAAAAGTCCATCAACACAAGTAAAGAAGCACAATAGCTAAGAAGTTCTATTACCAAGTGTGACAATTGTACAGATATATTGTAATATGTTGTATCTTGCCCGCCATTGTGTTCAAATTTTATCACCCTGTACACCCGTATGCACAAATTAGTGGCATGGATGTCCAAAAAGTTGGGGTTTATTATTAATTTTGCCGTGTATTGAAGAAATACAATACAAGACTCAAGGAACAGGACTTACAAAAAGCCTGTCATAATTGAGCTCTGCCTTCAGCTGCTGGTACCAGACTATTGTCCCACTGGCGGCTATTCTTGTTCACTCATTCCTATATTTATGGGCAAACAAAGCACATCTTAGCCATGTAGGTTAGCAAAAAAAAACTGTTGAGATGGTGAGCAGCTAAATGTTTAATACAGGGAATATTTCTGGATGCTGTTCAGCTTGATACTCAGCTCTTATAATTTGGTATAGCTGCTACCATCTTGGTGTTTGCAGAGAAGTAAGGGAGCAGAGATTTGATGAACATTGGTGGCAGTGTATTTTGATTAATGCATTGTATCACATTGTATGTGCAGCTGGAACCAAAGGGCATAACAATTCAATGGCCTAACTACTAAGGAAAATAATACTTTTTAGCATGTAGGGAAAGGTTGAATTTTGCACGACCCTGGAAATAGATGTAATGAGGTAAAACTGATGATGAATAAGAGGTCCACATTTTCTTACAAGTTTTCTGCAAGAATACTAAACCAGGTGGGCCTGTGTTTTTACTGAGCATAGCTAGAATTGGTTCTCTGTCTTTGACAACCTGAGCTTTAATTGGCATTCTGTTTCTTAATAATATAAAGCAAGATCTCTCATTTGTCTGTGCTGCCTTCATGATAAGACAACCAAAGTCGAGGTGGTCCAAGTATTGTTGATAACAGAACTCTCTAAATGTCATCTGCTTTGGGCAAGGTTTAATTAATTCAATATGTTGCAAAGACTGTAGTGTATTATGTGAAAACTTTTCTCGATATTTATTTGGTCATGGAAGATTCACAGTAGATTTTTTCAGCAGTTCCTCACATTCCACTCCTTCAGCTTTCACATATACACATAATGGCAGTGTCAGCCATGGTCTGGTAGGATTACCCACTAAGCACCTGTGCTACAGTGACAGATGTTCCAATAACCTCCCGAAAGACTACTTATCCCAACCTATCACAAAGACATATGCTAATATTTATCCTCCTGTGACACACTACAGTGAACCCTAAATTATTTAAAACCTGGATTCAAGGAGGTGCTAGTAACCTTCCTCAGGAATTTTGAGTCCATTTTAACATAATGATCTCATTTCTTGCAGTACATTTCTATAAGCAGTTTTTCAACTTCTTGCACTAGAAATCATTGTAACTCTTTCTATTAAGGTCATCGCTATAATGACTTATGCATACATTTATAACACGATATAATGCTTCCATAAGACATAACGATTGTTATAATCACTGTCAAACATGCATTAGGCGCTATAACAAAGTTCATTATGACCTTTTGATTTAATGTTTTATAACTAATAGTAATACCAGCTTATACCACTGTGCGCCAAGAATCATGTTCCATAGGATATTATAACCATCAACTCTGGCTCGTTATAAATACACTTTAGTCACAATTTAGAATCAGTGATATAAAATGGAATAATAGCTTATAGTAATGTCTAATGTTATATAGCATGTCTTTGTATGTATTAAGTAAAGTGCTGAAATGTCCATCCCTGTCTAAAATATTACAGGTGGACACAAAACCACATGAACTAATTATAAGAACTTATAACACGTATTTGAACATAAATAAGAAACATAAATAAAAGGTTTTTTTCCTGCACAAAATGTGTGTCACTTTTTGGACTTGTTGGAAAAATTACGGGGTCACCAAAGTCATAATCCTGAGGGGATCATGAATGTCTGTGCCAAATTTAATGGCAATGCATCAAATAGTTGTAGAGATTTTTTTCTTAAAACTACAAATGTCAACCTCATGACGCTAGATGTAAAATAAGGGGATCACCAAAGTCATTAGGATACATAATCATTAATTAAAGCTAAAGGTCAGCACTTCAAAATCATGGTCATTGTTTCATTACAAATTATTGTTTCCCTTCTGTAGCTAAGTGTTGTCAGACCGCTTTGCATATACACAATATATGACTATAAAGAAATTATTTTCTATTGTTGGTGAACCAAAATGGTCAGAGAACTCCTAGCCTGTTTGCAGTTAACAGTCATTTCTGCATTCCAGGAGGAAACCTGACCACTTTAACGCACAGTGCACACATCAGTGAGGTGTGAATTGATCTGAAGGACTCTCTTCTTTTATTTCCTGTTAAAAATTTCCAACTGTCTAGAGACAACTGCAAAGCCTGCCACAGCTTGATAAAGATAAACGGGATATTTCCCCACCTAGAGGCACTTGTAAATTTAATGTATGACCACAAGGAAGAGATGATTTACTTGAAATTTGGAACAGAATGAATTTGCTTGTGTTCACGTTTTTATTATATACCTCTTTTTGGAAGAGGAACACAAGGTTTGTTTGGAATTATTTGGAGATAGAAAGGCCTTTCACACTTTTTACGCAAGTATCTCCTTCTCCTTCTCCAAATCTATGCAAAGTCCCCCCAGATAAATGAGATTTAAAAAAAACACCAGTAGCATGCCCTGACCTCGTACTCTCCCTCATGTGTAAAATAAATTAGGCATGATGCTGTAAAATCAACAGCTTTTATTTCAAGCTCAGGTACTGGACCAATATCAGCTTGACAGAGTATATCTCCTTTCTTCTGTCAACATAGGTTGGGGGGAAAAAAGTTTCTTCTCTCAGTAAAAAAAAGGAAAATAAGTAAATTATTAATGGCTTGTATTACAGATGTAGGCCAGAACTCCCAAGGGAGTCAAGTTTTTCCTCCCGATACAGAACTGACATCGGCCTAACAACTCATCTGCTTCTGCTTGCGGGGCTTTATTCAGCAGAGCAGGGCATGAATGCTCAGAGGCAGAGGCTGCTGATGGATGGCTCATACACTGCCACGTTATAGGCAACTACTGCAAGTTGCTTGCACAGTGCTTGTGTTGCAACAGTTAATAGTTTGTTATGAATCTTCATAACAAGCAACACTAAATGTCAAGAGGAGGTTTCAGGTACAGACAAAAGAGTCCAATTAGGTCAACACTGTATGACACAGAAGTTTTTTTGCTATAATGCTAATAAGGCACCAGAGGTGTAGTAACAAGTTACATTCACTCTGTTACATGTACTCAAGTAATTTTTTTGAGTAAACGGTACTTGTCAGAGTAGATTTAAAGCATCATACTTTCACTCTTACTTGAGTAGTTTTTAAAAGAAAAATCATTACTTGTACTCTGCTATATTTGGATACATTCATCACGCTACTTTGCTATTTATTCATTTATTTATTTATTTACCGCTCTCAAGCATCCACATGACTGTTAGAACAGAATAATGGCTGAAGCTGAAGCATGGTAGTATGGCTTCCAAATGACACTAGTAGCTACTATTTAGGCTACAGATTAAAAATTAGCACACCATGCAGCCAGCCCTGTCTCATTCTAGGCGGTTTGGGATGAGACCGTGTTGGTGCAGAGGGTTTGGTTGTGAAGTTAGTAGGCTACACCGTACTGATACTGAGCTGACAGAGAGCAGTGTCTGTTGTGTTAATGCTGATATGTTTAATAATAAATAGCTACACTCAGTATGTCGTGCTTAAAAACTCCTTCTGCTTTCTGCCTTAATGGAAATATTCAAGCTAACAGTGTAGAGCAGTCTGCATTTAAGGCAGGTTATCTAATCAAATGAGATGATGACTTGTAATTTCATCACAAATATATTCAAGTATATGTTCACTTCTTTACAATTACCTGAGGAAGATCTGAAATAATTCTAGTCACATCCACATCAAATAACTACTACTCAAGAGCATTTTTTTTAGTAAATACTTTTGTACTCTTACTTAAGTAGTTATTTTGATGACCACTTTTACTTCTACTTGAGTAGACTATATTTGTTTTTGAAAAGTAACAGTACTTTTACTTCAGTACAGTTTTTGGCTACTCTACCCACCTCTGCCAAGCACATACGTGCTGCGTTGATCATCTGTGTGGTGAAACAAAAAAAAAGAGGCACTTCCAGATCATTCCTTCTCGCAGGCGCTCTAAGAAAAAAAGGCACTAATCGTGGGGAATCCACTCGTGGTTCTGCTTTAACTGTGTGACAGCCTGACGACGGCCAACAAAACAAAATGGCTTCAGATCATACAGTGCATGCCCAGCTGTAAACCACTTCTGTCTTTTCAAACCATTGTTTTTAACATGAGACACGCTTTTAGCATTTATGAGCATTTTTCTCCTTACACTTCATATGGTGTTCCACAGAGTTGCTTACTTGATCCCCTCTTTTGCTACTATACATGCTTCCACTTGCCAATACGATGTATTTACAGCTATGCATAAGACACTCAACTGTACATATTACCTGCACTTGATGAAAAAGGTTTTGGCAACTATGTGCAACTATTTGAAATTTAAAGAGGGCAAAATTGAAACTGTGATTGTAAGTGCTGATTCTAAGAGAAAAAATTCTCAGATGACTCTGGTTAAACCAACTCAATCTGAAGCAAAATAATCGGGTTTCATCACAATGATTTGAACCTAAGTAAGCATTCAGTTCATACAAAATTCAGCTGCCTGCGTTTTAACAAAATCATTTCAAAAAAGAACACAGAATAGATATTTTTGAATTTTTGCATTGGCTACCTTGTGTATATTATCGGCTTACAAGGATCTAAATAGTAGTGATGCACGATATAGATTTTTTTCCCCCACCAATCAGATAACTGATAATTGCGTACTTCTCATAGCCAACACTGATCCGATAAGCAATAATTTCTTTATTTTGTCAGGGTTTCTCTCTTTGCTTGTGACAATTTTAGCTGCTGCTTCGTATTCTTTTATCACATCTTCATTATCTGCCAAAATTTCCTTTTACGATTTTATTCCAATAATGAAAATATGCCCAATATCAGCCGATAATTTATGGCATGGATAAGTATTGTGCATCACTACTAAATTGTTTACCTCAATACTTACCCCACCAATTAAGACACCTTTTAATTTGCTTATTTGTTTAAATGTTGTTACGTTTAATAATGTGAAGCCGTGGATTTTATGAAACGCGCAATAAAAAAAAAAGTTCAATATTATAAAGAGGCAATTTGCAACAATTACATGTGCAAATTGGACTCTAAACTATACATTTGCTGCAACTGAGAGGAACAGTAATGGCCACTTACTGTGACATGCATTAAACCCATTTAGTGTGATTAATGGTCTGTAGTGTATGGTCACAGGAAATCTTCTCAGCACACAGGAAGTAGTAAATTGAAATATAGCAATAAGTGCTCAGATTAGGGAGAGCTGGATGCACCAGTAATGATTGAACAAGGTACAAACATTTTTTTTTCCTCTTCATGACTGCCTCTAACAGCCATTGTAAAAACATTAAGGTCCAAAGACAGTGCAGATGAATAATGTTGATTTCTGTAAACCAAGATTGGGGATGAAAATGCAAGGTTGCAAAATGTAGCAGATTGTAACGTCATTTTGTAGTATGTTTACAGACCAGCTGAAAGAAGAGCAGTGCTGAAACACAAATGTTATTCCACTATCGTAAAATAGCTTTATCTCACTAATTGTCACGAGTTTGGGCTGGTTGGGTGTGTTTGTGTGTGGTTTCATTGTAGTTTCATTCTGCCCCAGTGTTCTGGTCTTGATTTACTGTCTGTGTTCCTAGCTTTTGTATATGTTTTGTCAGAAAGGCAGTCATGCCGTGTGTTTTATTAGTATTGCCTGTATGCTTCTGTTAGCTTTACTTCCTATTTTAGTTTGTATTTTATGCTGCGTTCCAGGCAACTTGGATCTGGGAAATTTCCGACCTCCAACTAGAAAAACTATCCTGGAACACCACTTGAAGTCGCATTTCCTACTTGTGAACTCGGAGAAAAAAATTGTACCCCGACTTCACGAGAAGCAGTTGAATGACGTCACAAAACAATGTCAGCGCCCATGGAAGCACACTTTGTAAATGGTAAACCATAAACTAAAAGGCAACAAAACGATATTTGCATGTATTTGAATTAAAATAATAAGATCACCTATTCTGCATGCACATTGATGTAGAAATATGTTTTGCACATTAGGTAGCTGGCTGAAGTAAAGAATCTCATAGTCCTCTTTTCTGCATAAAAGTTAAAAATGTGAATACATGAGGAAGTGTAACAACAACATTGACTGACTTGAGGGCTACCAACTTATAGCTAGAGGGGTACACAGAACTAGTAATGTAGAGGCTATTTATGTCAGTTGTTGCAGTTAAACTGCCATCCTTGTAATTAACACCTAAAGCACTGCTGAGGGTGCAACTGTGTGTACACTTTGTCACGGTCAACCAAGATTTTCGTTCACTTTCTGCGTCATGTCGAAAGTTGGAAGCTTCAACTGGGAAAAATCACAGTTCCGACCAGTCTCGAACGCGCCATTAGTCGGATCTTGTGTGTGTTGTGTTTTACTTCCTGTGCTTGTCTTTGATTGCTTTAGTGGATTCACCTGTGGCTTATTAGTTGCTCCCTCACCTGTGTATTTAAGCGGTTGTCTGATATTCATTCCTTACCAGTTAATTGTTTTCTGTGCTAGTGTCTCCAGTGGTCCTCCAGTGTTTCTTGTTTGTCCTTTGTTTTGTGGATTTACTGTCTTTGGATTTAGGATTACTCACCCCTCTGATTACTCACCCTTTGTGTTTTTGGGACTGCTTACACCTGCACCTGTAGGTTTTCACCATTACTGAGAATAAACCTCACCTCTTTTGGGTCCAACCTCTGTCTCCTGCAATCAGCTCTACAGCTGAACATAACACCAACAGCTCCACTTTTCTGCAGAGGATTGGTGCATTCAGGATGAATTGAAAAAGATCAGAAAGTAAGGAACTTGGTCTAGGGTTACAGCAAGTAATACCACTAGTGCAAAATAACCTTATCTGAATGCAAATGCTGAATGTGTGCAAAATACCTCTTTCTTGGCATTATAGCCATTTCCTGCTGCACAGTGCAATATATGAGTCTTGCTTCACTGGTTCCATAGGCTTTTTAGGCTAGATCCTACTGAAAAAGAATCCAAGAACACCCAGATCGGCTCCAACACTTATTTGTGAGGGCCTGCCATCATTACATAGCAACGGAAATAATTAGCCTACTACTTTCAGAAAGTCTCGGCCAATCTCACAGATTGCTTTCCCTCACTCCAAACTTGATACAGCACCCGAAGACTGGTTATTCATGTTTCCTCTGATGTGGCTGCCATATAACACATACAGCATACAGACATAAACTGCACACATTCTCTGCATCATGATCAATCAAAATCACCATAGTCTCTTGAAGTCCATCAAAACAATCACATCAGAAGAAGGGAAGGAGAAAATGAGTGTATAAGATACACATGAAAAGCCTATAGTGTGTGGGACCCAATGGTAAACCCAGATCAGGACAAAAGCTATGAAGTTTAAAATGGTCACACACCTGACTGCAGCACTTTTGACAGGTTCTGTACTTTTTATAGGCACGATAATACAACAGGGAACAAGAGATACAGAGAGAAAAGGAGTGGGGGGGTGGGGTTGTGGCTGTCTTGATCCCTCTGTATTGTGGATCCTGTGGGCACTGCCCTGCGAAACACACACACACGTATATTTTGATAACGTACGCTGTGCTGGGCTCACTCGCTCTGTCTATATCAAAGGCCCCACCACTCAGGGAATGACTTTTTGTTTTTGGCAGCATGAAAAAAGAGAAAACTTTATGATGTTTATTTCCCTCTGGTTTTGTTGTGGGGGAAGTGTGCTTGTTGTGTGTGTCGTCTGTTTACAGCACAGGGAGTTGCTACTGTATGTTGTTGGTAGGTTTATTTGTGAGATTGACAGATTGTTTGTCTATGTTGGTTGTTTCTTCAACTCATTTAATTGAAATGCCATGCATTGTTCTGGTCTGCTTTTAAATCGTATTTGGCATGTAGAGGGCTTATTGGTTGGTTTAAAGAGATAGGGGGAAAAGACCTGGGTCATACACGTTGCTATGCTACTGCAAAAATGATGTGCACACACAAAGAATGCTGCATTCATGTTGCCTGTAAAGACAACTTCTAACAAGATGCTGACCTCTAGTGGAGAACTGCAACAAAAGACAGAGTTCAGTCAATTTACATAGCAGCCATATGGGAAAATATTTGACTCTGACATAAATCAATTACAAAAGGCAGAGTTTGCATAAATTCTCATTTTTACTTCTTTTAAGTCCACAGCATGAGAACAAATCTATAAACAAATAAATATTTTAATTCATTACACATTATCTCAAAGACAGTGTGTCAGAAATACAAGCAACAGGCTGATGTCCGATTGCTTTCAGAGCATTGTGGTCAACATTCTGCCTTACAAAAGGTATGATCCAAAATACACAGTACAATCACTACACTGCAAAAGAATTAAAAGGGGGTGGGATGGTTAAGACGCCTGCCTTTGGTGTGAGAGACCCGGTTTCAATCCCCACTGTGTCCCTGAGCAAGACACTTAACCCCTACTTGCTCCAGAGGCGTGCGACCTCTGACATATATAGCAATTGTAAGTCGCTTTGGATAAAAGCGTCAGCTAAATGAATAAATGTAAATGTAAAAGCAAATGTGTGATTGTCATACCTAGACGTATATACACATGGGCTCTGGTGCTGTAACAGTACACTATGTTGTAGGTAGTAGAAGCCTCTGAATTACATGGATTTAACGTGTTTGCATTGTAGATCTACTTTTGGGACTCAGTACTGTAGCCAACACTGTTAGACATGGACAAAATGACATGGCGAGCATTTATAATGACTACATTAATACTAGCTGGGCAAGAAAAGAAAAACAAATATCTGAAAGAGATTCCTGTAGTTTTGGAACAGGTCTGTTCAGCAATGAGTAAGATTTTGTTACCAATTAGCCCAGGCCTGTGTCTTTCTTTACACAATACAGTGGTGTTAGAAAACCCTTAGCCAACTTCAGTTAATCTGACCAAACTCTGTTTTTACCGTTGTTGGCCAGCTAGCTTACCTGCAGCGTGATTTAGCAAACCAGTGAAATGCCAATTAATGGATACATAGCAAGTGTTAACAACAAGGCTTGTTTTGTGTTGCTGGCTAACAATCTGCAACTACAAAACTGATTAGATGTATCAACAGTGACATTTATTGTTAGCAGTGAAAAATAGCACAGATATTGAATGTCTATTTGACCAAGTGTGGAAGTTCACATTTTACTCAGCTGTTGTTTAAAGTGACAGACCTCCAATATGGCTGGTGTGCTGAAAGCATCTTACTACCACTTTCATGCACCCAAACAGTATCTCTGTTTCAGATAGTAAGAAACATGTCGTATCCTAGCAGAGTTTTGTTTTTTTGCTCATGTTGTAAGCACCGATACCAGTCTAAAGTCGAGAGAGGAAGAGGAATGGATCAGGAAGAGACTGAGCCTGAGTCTTCAATATCTGTGGAGTCGTCTTCATCAGCAGACTCTGTGAGGGCGGGGTAGGGCCGAGGCTGGTCCAGGTTGACGTAGGTGACATTGAGACTGATGTAGTGTTCTCCCTCCAGGCCAGACAGGATGGTGGAGACAGCCGACACCAGTGTAGCAAAGCTGGGCCTCATCTCTGGATCAGGGTCCCAGCACTGAAGCATAATGCTATACCTGTAAAAACATGGACAGACTCTGAGGGAATAGCTAACTCAGTCCACTATATTTTTGGCTCTCGTTAAAAAAAATCTATTATTACTTTTACATAAAATGATATATAAATTTCTGAAATTCCAGACTTGCTCACTTTATAAACAAAATATTTTTGTTTCCCTACAGCAGTGAAAAGCAGAAGCTCACAAGGTGTTTTTTTGTTTGTTTTTTTTATCTGTCTGAAGCTTTTTACTTATTGTTCCTGACTAGACCTATTTTAAAGATTGTGTGGGCATGTGCAGACTTGACTGACATCTGACCCTTTAAGCACTGTTTAGCTGTGATTGAAAAGTTAAACTATACTTAAACTAAACTAAAAACTTAACTAAACTTAAAATATACCATGGTCAGGTTAATAAGGAATGTTGCCAGCTAAAATAAAGTTTTCCTGAACATCAGCCAGTTTACATAATTCCGTAATTTGGGAAATAGCCTACCTACTAGCAATCTTGCTGAGAATGGAAGGAGAACATCCATACCACTCTTTACATCTGTATGGTAAGGATGTACAGTAGGTGGAGACAGCAGTTAACTTAGAAAATAAGACTGGTAACAGCTACCCTGGCTGTTTTAATTATTGCTATAGTTTCAGTATGAAACTAGAGCCAACAACGAACTTCTCATCTAGCTTTTATCAAGAGGTCTGACAATCCCTTTAATGTCCAATGTTGGTGTTCCTGGTTGACACTTTTCCACGAGTCCTTAACCCATGTTAGATGTGTGACAAGGCCTCAGTTGACCAGGGGTGTAAATGGTTGATTTATTCTCCATCAATCTGTAAGTTGGTGGGCAAAAGCTTACAGTCCGAGGTATTCATCATTAAAACAGCAAAAACATGTTGGCTTTTCTGCGTGTGCGTGTGTGTGTGTGTGTGTGTGTGTGTGTGTGTGTGTGTGTGTGTGTGTGTGTGTGTGTGAGAAACTTGCACTGTGCGTCGAGGTGTCTTGTAGACATACACATTAACTCCCAAAGTGCATTGCTTAACCATGTTGGAATATCAAGTAGTGGACAATTTACTGGTTACACACTACTGAGTGACCATTTGAACATCTTTTTATTACTACTTGGACTTTGTGTCAGAATCTTTTCTCTTCTGTCTTGTAGCTGAAAACCTGTGTCAGTAGTATTGTAGTAAAAGTATTCATACTAAAACAGTCCTTAATTCTGTGAAGTTTTACAGTGGACGTATACGACTAAGCAACACATTTACAATTAGATTAAATTAACAAAATGAACAACATATGAATATTACTCCTACTACTTACAAAGGGTCAGGGCAGTACTGAGGCTGGGGAAGCCTTCTGCCCTTCAGTAAGTAATGTGTTATGTCATAAGGGTCAACCTCTGGGTAAGGACTCGCTCCTCTGGTCAGCATCTCCCACATCAGCACACCAAAGGACCACTGCATCAGGAAAGGCAAAAGTTATAGCAAGTTCCAGTACACTTGTGCAGTCCTGAACTCCCAATCAGTATTGTGTTTGCTTGTTTTGTTAAGACAATACCTATATACAGCTATATACAACTTACAATGTGTCAAGCAATCTGGAAGATTTAGTGCCTAATCCAACCAGGTGGCAATCAATGTTAAATGCTTTGTTTGGTCCTGGGACCCTTTAAACCAAAGCCAAATGTCTACATGCAATTTTTTTTCTCCTTGTTTATTTTGAATAATTTTAAAAGCCTAAAGAGGTAAAAGCATCCAGTAGATCACAGGGGGGTTCAAAGATTTGTTTCTTTCACTTTCTTATCATTTCACGACCCCTCAATTTTACCTTGCAACCCCTCGACAAGGCCCAACCCCAGGTTATACTAATGTAGATCTTCATTTGCTCACCACATCGGACTTGGAGGTGAATTTCTGTGTCTGCAGACTCTCAATGGCCATCCACTTCACTGGCAGCTTAGCCTTCCTGTGATCCTGAATACTGTAATACTCCTTATCAAAAACATCTCTGGCCATGCCAAAGTCTGCCACTTTGACTGTATACGACTCGTCCAGCCTAAAGACAGTGAAAGTAAGATGATATTTTTGTTGCAAAACATTACACTGAGTACAATGATGTAATAACCTCAAACAAATTTGTACCATGAAACATCTCCTCGCAATAAATAAAAGAGAGGTTCAGACCTAAAGGCAGTGAGTAAATTGCTGATTTTCCTGCACATCTCAGTGACTCACATGCAGTTGCGTGCTGCGAGATCTCTGTGCACAAATTTCTTCTGAGCCAAATACTCCATCCCCTTTGTAACCTGCAGCCCGAAGCCAATCAGATCCTTTACAGTGGGGTTCTAAACAAATCCCACAAACACATGACAAAACCACACACTTAAAACAGTTGTAAATGTTGCATAGTTGTGCATAAATCAGATGATTAACTCTGTTTTAATGTGGCTGTCGCACCCGCTTCTCGCAGCGTATGAAGTGCCGCAGGTCCCCGTGTTTCATGTACGGCAGCACCACTAGGGGGAGCCCTTCCTGTGGCAGGAGGATGCCCAGGAGAGACAGCACATTAATGTGGTGGAAACCCTTCATTATGATACCCTCCTTCAGAAACTGCTCCACCTCCTCGACGTCTGTTATTCCTGATGACACACACATACATAAACATAATGGATTTAAATCTAAAGGAAGAAAGACACTGAAACCACTATTTTGAAAAGCTGCATATAAAATGCTACTCAGTAAACATCCTGAATCCTGTGACAATTTGTTCCACAGCAGTAGAACTGAAGAGAAGGTATTGTCCTTGGGCGTAACAACACCCAAGAAGCAGATATCACTCACTATTCAAAGACTTGACAGCACAGTGGATTTCTCTGTTGTTGTGGTCTGTGAAGTAGCCATGATAGACAGTGCCAAAATGACCTGCAGGAAAAAGCAAAACGACAGAATGACACAAGACTGCTGGTGTTCCATCAAACCATGATACAGCTTACACAAGCCTCCATAACAGGTTTTTTGATTCAGATAGAGGCAGTGGGGTTCCTTACCCTTCCCTATGATCCGGTGGTGCTGCACAATAAGCATCTCAGCAGGAATAAGAACATCCTTCACCTCCTCCAGCAGCTCTGGCCTAAAACTGGAGATGGAGATCTTCTCTGGAGGCATGAGGGGAGTGAGCGTAGGATCTATGCTGCCTGCAGCGTAGGCCAGGCTGGGGAACACCACCGGCCCCACCAATGGAGTTGGAGGACTCAGGGATACTACTGGTAAGATTACAGAAGGAAGGGTTTTTTAATGAGACCTGCAGAGATATGTGTGTGTGAAGCAAATTAGCTATACAGTCTTACAATGCAGTGTTAAATATGTTTAGCTCAACAGTCACCTCTCCTGTAGTCCCCCACAGGCGACAGCTCCACATTATTTGTACTAGTGCGGTGAGCACCGTGCAACAAACGGGTCTCTACCATGGAAGCTGAAAAACATTTCCCAACATATTTTAATCATCAACCCCAGGAGAAGAACACCTGTACATCCCACACAACACCAGGGATGTTCTAGTTGACAGACTTGTGTAATTCATCCCAAATTTCCACCCACAGCCGGTAGCAGTTAACAAGTCTGACCAAGGTCCACGTAACAGAGGGGAGCCCACCTTTTTTCTCCTTCCTTAAGTGTTTCATGACTACGAATGCCAGCACCGCCCCGGCCACCAGAGCCGCCAGGATCCCCAGAACAATGCCCACCATGTAGTGGTTGCTCACTCTCACCACCGTGCCAACGTTGTGGACATGCCCGTTGATGGAGATCTAAAGAACAGAGTCCATTATACACAGTGTAGACCATTATTATAGCATTGTTATCAGTCCTTTTCTTGTAAGTGCCCCAATGAGAAAACACAAATTAATGTTTCAAGCAATTTACACTGAGACCTGCTGTGTTTTCTGTCACACATGGATTATTTCAAAGCTCTGTCTCCTGTTTTCAAAAGCATATGGCTAACTACCAAAAAAGTTAAATTCTACCTCTGATAGGTAGATTTTAACTTGGAGAGATTTTTATCAGTTAACTCTGGAAGGCAACCCTCTTGGTCCCCTGGTTGCTTAATACAGCACTGTTGAAGGTTTGCTACTGATTAATTTAAAATGTAACTAGTTCTTGACAAAAACTTACAGTATTTAAAGAAATTGTCCAAAATGAATTTCCTCTGTAGGGTGGTTGGGTTCACCCTTAAGAGCACGGACATCCGGAGGGAGCCACTGCTTCTTTGGAGACCCTGGGGTAACCCCCAGAACACGCTGGAGAGCTACATTATATATCACATCCGGCTTGGGAACACCTGGGGATCCCTCAGGTGGAACTGGAAAATATTTCTGAGGGGAGGGACATCTGATCTACCTCCCTTTGCCTACTGCCACTACGACCCATCCACGGATAAGAGGCAGAAAATGGATGAGTGGATGGAATACCACTCTCATGTCTTCACAATGATTATGAAGTTAAATATGAAGATACCTTCAGCTCACTAATTAACAAGTTATATCCCAGCTGTTTGTGAAATTTCAGGAAGTTACTGTGCCTGGCTGAGAAATAGTCCAGATTAGCACATTTTAGAGGTGCCAGTAGGTGGATTTAGTTACCTTTGGACAGTCTAATTGATTCCCTCAGTTTCCAGCCTTTGGGCTAAGCTAAGCTAACCGGCTGCTGGCAGAAGCCTCGAATGATCATACAGACATGAGACTGGTATCAATCCTTTAATCAAACTCTCAGCAGGAAAGTAAATAAGTGTTTTCCCAAAAAGCTGCACTTTACCATTAAGTTTTACTAACTTTGAATGCTAGCATAAAGTACTGTATCTAGCACCCTATTAGCATGCCCACATGCTAAATGGCAGAATTTCATTGATTTGTATATTCAAAATCAAAACATGATTCATTGTGTTTTGCACACTTTGCAAAATATAATGTTTAACTTTTAACATATTGAGCTTCTAGGTTTTGGGGTTTGAATTTATTATATGATATTTTATGGCTGCTTGACAGGGTACTTGCACAATGTACAAGACAGTACAACAGTTGGTATCCACTAGCCAGGCACATGTGTTGCATGCTGGATCCAGATAATTCTGTCAATTAATGAATATCTAAACCCAGCCTCACTAACCTTCACTGGTAGTCCCTCACTTGGGATGGTCATGTTTTTGGGGATCCTGCAAGTGATCTCATTATCCAGGACTTTAGCATCACAATTAACACCTGCCACCGTCATGATGATGGTCATACAGGAGCTCACCAGATTCAGCTTTTGATGCTGTGAACAGAGGTTAAATCAAGATTCGAGACAAAAGTTATTTTAAGAAACAAGTACTTTGTCATTAATTCAAAAGCAAATATCCTCAGAACATTTTCTTACGTGTAGTGACACTTCGTCAAACCCAGGGTACAAATTCAACACATGTCCCTCCGTTTCAAAAGGTATAGGCTCGCCGTAAGGGTGGTAGGAGAACTCTTTGTTCCAAAGTCCCAATGCTCCGTCCATGTCAAAGGAAAGCTCTCCTTCCTCTGTCTCATCCCTGGGGAACACAGGAGAGAAACACTCCATCCTTGTGGGCAAGGACTTGCCTATGCATTCCTGAAACAAAATAGTGTAATCATACTTTAATGTTAAGTCAGTACATTAAAGATAGACTAGGAGGGAAATCAAGTAAATCTAAAACAATAGACTGATTAAAAGAGTAATGCTTTTACTGTACTTAACAATGAACACTGTACCCTTGTCACAGGTTTCAAGTGGCTCTCATTGGGTTTAAAGCGGACGATGGTGCGGTACACAGAATCCAGGTTCTCCCCCTCAATAACAATCTTTGAACCCCTGCAATTCAAGCAAATGTGAGAGATGGTTACATGTTGAAGTCCATTTCCTGTTACAACTGAATTTGTCCAATGAAAAAAAGATGAGAAATAAAATGAGAGAACATTTCTAGTGTTACTGTTAGTGCTCCCTTTCTTTTGATAAAATTGGCTGATTTACAGATCGAAATACAAATACACAGCTTGTTGTGCTGGAGGTGTCACTGGCCTACCGGTCAAAGCTACAGCCAGGCAGGACGGCTGTAATCTGCGGGTTGTCTTTGTAGTAAAACACCTTTGTGGTGAGAACAGGAGACTTGTCGATGAAAACACTCAGTGGAACATCCCTCACCTCTGACATGTGCTGAGACAGACAAATGATGGAGGACACATTGCCTTTAGGCTTTGTGACTCTGTAGAGAGATGGAGGTATATGAATTACATGCCATAACAGACAAAGGTTTGTAAGTTAAAAAGTTTCACAGCTTTTAATACACCGGCCATGTTCAATAAGGCATCTGCAGTAGAAAATAGTTCTGTCCTGAGAAAGTGTTTGAATGCTAGACTACGTGTTAGCCTGTACTTCCACAAACGGTGATAATTCTACACACATGTTAGAACACATTTGGACATTTGTGGCAATGAAATATTCTTAGCAGCAATTCATCTTATTAACATCTAGGAAGGATGCTACCTACATAAAGCTCTGTGACAGTTTCTTAAAAACATTTGAGGTAAATTCAAACAGATAATTGGAGATGTATTTCCAGACCTCTTTATAGGACAGGGCACATCATTGAGAGTGACTTTCCTGGTCTTTCCAGCATCCAAGTACGGCCCCGTCACTGTGATGAGTGTGCCCCCAACACGCGGCCCATAGTTGGGCTGGATTTCTGTGATGTTGGGAATCTGGAGGGATCATACAGAAGGGTAAAAGCTCTAAAGATTAAATAGTTTATAAAAATAATTATAGTTATAACATATAATGATTATATGTTAATGATTATATGTTCGTTGTAATGAGAACATAAGTAGATCTTGTCAATATCAAATTACCACAAATGTGAATCCTGGCATTTCTGCCTTCCCATCAATAGAGTAGCGTCCATCCACCTTGCCCTCATGCACCTCCACTGTAATGTTGATTGGTTTGGACAGCTCAGTGGCCCCGGAGCGAATCTTACACACCAGACTGCAGGGCAGCAAAACAAAACACTAGTGTCAGTATATCAGTGGCAAATACAGTTACTGCAACACAAGTGACAATCGAAATTCAAGGTAAATAAAAATGGTTGGACTTTAAACAGAGTTAGTACTTTTGTATAGTGTTTGTGCCTATAGAAAGCCCTAAAATATTAAAGCTGGCCCCGGCACATGTCTGTGAAAACCTGTGTGACATGGAAACCGAGCATGTGGCCTTTTTAAAAAATATTTATTTCAATCTGTCAACAAACATAGTATGAAAAGAAATCATCTCATACATACAGATTTATTGAAGCTTTGAAAACAAATGAAACGCAGCATCAGGCAGCTGCACACTTCTACATCAAACTTGTGAGAGAATGGCAGAAAGGAAATTCAGAATGGTGTTGCTACTTTGCACAGCAAGATACACCCCATTTCCTCGCCCCGCAACTTTCTTCTCAAAGACATCCCTCCAGCTCAGGAGAGAGTGCCCCTTGCTTAAGAAGCAACAACAATGTCTAACAGTGGCATGAGAGGCTAGTACACTATTGTCCCCCATCAAAAGTTATAATGTCATAATGACCCTGAAGCTCTGTGTGGAGCTGGAACTTGATTTTGTGATATATGCTGCTTTTATTGGCAAAGAAAAGAGATGGACAGCTCTTTCACTGCTGGTGCCGACGTAGTGACAGTTTCAGCAAATAAGCCAAACGATATTTTTATAAAAGTTACTGAACCTCTAAGTGTGATATTTTTTAATCTCTAAAAATGATCATTTTGAAAAATCACATAACCCTATTAATAATAAGTATTGGTTACAGTATTGGTACTATTAAAATGTTAACAAAAAGTATTGGTATCATATAGAAAAAATGGTCATATCGCCAATCCACAGGCCCAAAATACACACACATACACAAACAACCCTCTGGTTCCCAAGCCAAGTCCCCACAGAACTACTGTCCAGCAGTAAAATAACTAACTAGCACATGCTAGCATTGTAGTACGCTAAACTAAGTTGGTGAACATGGTTAAAAATTATGTGATAAACATCAGCCTGTTAGCATCCTCACTATGATAATGTTAGCATGCTTACGTTAGCATCTCAAAACAGCCTCACATAACTCCTGACCACACAGTCTTTTACTGCACATATTGGCTATGTAGTCTGCATTGGGTTAATGTAAACTACATATTTCAGCACATCAGTAACAAGGCATAATAGGACACATCACATTTTGGTGTCATTCCCTCAACTCATTGTTTTGCAGTGATGCTCAACAGTCCAAAACAGTAGCCTCAATGGACCAGATCAGAGAGCAGCAAAATATTTGTTCACTTGCTCAGAAGGCTTCTGGGAATGAAACGACAAGCTTTTTATTTTCTTTTTACAGCATAAGAAAATCCTAAAAGTGGACTTCCCACAAAACAACTGCAGTATGAACAGGACTGCAGTATGTACTTGAAACCACAATGAGGCCTGTATCGATACTCACTGTGTGTTGTTGCTTTTGAGTGGAAGCACAGTGCAGGCAGTATGCCCCAGTCGGACCTGATGGGTTCTGGAGGTGATGACAGGTCTTAAGGGGGATTGGAACTCCCATCCACACACCGTTAACTCTGTTTGACCATCAGGGGGAGCAGTCCGTGGAAAGAACTGTATTAATAAAGCAGAAGATATAGCGCCACCTTGCAATGAAATGTTTTTATTAGTTGCACAAAGATATGTTTGTATCCTGGCTTACAGAACAAACCTCACCCCAGTGATCCCTGGTGGGCAGGAGTCGTTCCTCCAGCGACTGTGACACTCGCTTTCCCAGGAGCACACTCCAGAGCACCATCCACAGCCCATGAACTTAGGAGCTGTCAAACACATGGCACAAGTCAGGAAGTGTTGACAGCCTGGCCCTCTCTGGGGCACCTGGATCATCTGAAACAGAGAGATGATAATTCGTAAGGTTACACACAGTCTTAGAAGAAAGATGCCCTGGGCTATTTTATTATTCATGTGACCATTAACATATCTGCAGAACGAAATTACCTACATTTACTCATTAACATGATAATATAATAATCTATCCCTTCCATGCAAATAGAGAAATACTGATACTGGGTCACATTCAGCACCAGGCTCTTTAACAGGTCACATGGAAAGCTGAAATTAAGTCTAATAAACATATGTTATCTTCCTCAAAAGATATTGTTTTCTTACAGCAACAACATCACTGATAAAATGCAAGGCATCTTTCAAACTTCTGTTTTCACTAACAATTGTTTGTTTCCATGGTTTTTAAGGGTTTTAGAAAAGATGTGTCATTTTCTGGGAGGAAATGGTTTTTTGCCTGTTGCCAAGCTTAACCAGAGAACTGAACAACTGCAGGGCCCTGCAGTTTTCAGAGGTGTGTCAGACATGCATGTCTTTGAACTGTGGAAGGATAGCTGACCATAAGAGCCTCCTGCCATCAGATGATGGTAATATCCACTAAACCGTAATACATTTTCATAACATCTGCCCCAAAAGATTGTTTTTCTTTCATTTAAAGGCATGGCATTTCTCTCATACCTTGTCTCCAACTACAAAGAGAAGATACTCTGAGGAGTAAACAGCGGTGATGGACGAGACCCTCTGGTTCTCTACCAAAGAGTAATTGGCAAAAATAATAGGGCTGGATCTTGTCAATACGAGCTGTCAACACAGATAAAACATGTGATTATTAGTAGTGGGTTATGTACAATGGTCAAGTAAAGACAAATACCAAAAATGGATGGTAAAAGAATCATTAATTTTCAAAATCATGTTTTTGTACCTGCAGCAGGCGTCCAGTAGAGGTGCCAATATGGGCTACAGTCTTGTTCTCTATGGTTGTAACCAGCAAAGATGTGAGCAGGACGTTTGTCATCTGCCTGTTAAAGAGGTCCACTCTGTAGTAGGGCTTTGACACCATAGTAGGATGGTCTCTGCATGTGGCGTTGTTCTCCATGCTCTAGTACCAAGGCCACAGGCAGCAGAGGACAGAAAGTGAGGCACTCAACATTATTTAAACTGGCATTATTAGACATGTTTTAACTCAGTTGACAGTAGGGTGTACAACAGGTGGCAGGGGCCGTTAGACGTATAAAAGCAAGAAAAAGAGCGAACGCTGATAATGCAGGAAAAGGCCAGGACCTGGACATTGGGTTGTAATTATTTTGCCCAGTGATTATTTTCAAGGTCAAGACTGAACTTTTATGCCCAGCTTGTACCTCACCACAGAGGAGTCCTAAAAGTGCAGGATGAAATCCACACAGCAACCCAGAGACTGCTGCAAAGTTTACAGCATCCAATCTGATTCATAAAGTAGTTTGTATAAGCTTGACAGCTCAGTGTATATTCAGATTTTCAGACAATAATATTTTATCTTTTATAAATATACAGATGAAGTAAGACTTGCCCAGTTGTTTGGTTTGAATGACGTGGTATGAGCTGCATTGGTCACCAGTGTAATGATGTGAGACGAAGTCCCTGGCACACCAGAAGCACAAGGTGAATCTGTCATGAATTATTTCATAATTCAGGAGGCCATGATAAATTATTAATGTGTTGCATTACTGACAGAAGGATTGCCTTGTAGCTACAGACACAAAGCAGGGTGGATCATTGTTGGATTTAAGGAGGTCTTCATGCAAACACTGGCTAATATCTTTGTGGCCAAGATATAAGAAATTGCACTTTATAATTGTTTTCTTGGCATAGAAAAGTGAAAACAGGAAACAGAGAAATAAGCCTTTTTTAAATTAAGTGAATGCAAAAAAATATACTGAAGGATATCCATCCTCCAAAAAACACAAACAGCATTGCTATTGACTGAAGTCATTTACCTCCAAACCCTAGAGGAGCATAAAATCATGGATATTTACAGTTTCCTGAACCTTAAATCTCAAATTCCACTCACCAAAAAAACATCATTATATGGGAAACTTAAGGGAACATACTGCACATCATTTACCCAGCCAAGAAAATGAATGTAGTTTAAAACAAATTTTCTTATTTCAGTGAGAGCCCAATGTCCAAAGTCCACTAGTCCATCTAGTGTCTAAATAATTCAATCAAGTACTAAAAGGCAGAAAAACATAGTGTTTGTGAGGCACAGAGGACATTGTTGGCACTAAAGTTGTTTTGATCTCCTGAAAAACGGAAGAACCAGGATTTCAGATTGTTGGACAACCCAGGTTAATCCAACATTCAGACCAGCAGCCAAAAGCAACAAAACAGAAGGAGCTTCCAGGAGTGAGTTAACTAGTGTAAGTAGAAAGACAAATAGAAGCATAAGAAATAAGAGCATCCAACAGATAACATTCAATGAATGATGAACCAATGCTATTTTTCCAGCTTGTATTACCCTGAACAGCTGACATTAACCTACATGTGTTTTCTTAACACAAGTTTGAAATCATAGCTGCAACTGCAGTAACAGCAACTCACTAAATTTACTTAACTCTTGCAAGAATTGACTTTTAGTAGAGGGAAGTCTCACCACAAAGCCCCACACCACAGTATTAACTCTGAATAACTTAGCATAAAAAGAATGTTATGGGAAACACACATGGGATCTGGAAATAAAAAGGAGTTTTCTGACAGAATGGACACAAGAAACCAACTAGTGTGGTACTACTGTGATCTAAGATAACCAAATTCACACACTCAAAGGATACTGAATACACTCACACCATATACAGGGATTAATAGGCTATAATAGGAAGGAATGAGACAAATGTTTTTTGCACGTATTTGTTGTTAATTGCACATATTGGTTGTCAGTTGTTAATCATTGTTGTTCTGTATTTTTATAATGTCAATTTAGATATTTATGTACACAATATTCTCTTCTGTTGCAATATGTCTGCATAACAAAAACCAGAGTAATGCACAGGTCAATATCTGCCACATTGTTCTTTCTCTGCAAATAGTTGTATTTTTGTTGTACTTTTATTATTCTTATATAATTTACATTTGTTTATTCCATATTTATATATTTCTACATTTATTTATGTCAACTGTATGTTTGTCTACATGTAGCAGCTTAATCACCAAAGCCAATTCCTCATATGTGTTGAACACTACTTGGCACTAAAGCGCCTTCTGATTCTGATTCTGATTGACTAACGTGAATTACATTTTCAGTTTCTTTTAAATACGCTCTTCCTCTCTGACCTGAGAAATTCACTGAACTAATTCAGAAAAACAGATGCCTACTGTCAGTCCCACATGGCCTACATCCAATTTTCATCCCACTGGTTGCACCGATGAGGAGGCTGATTTTTCCATTAGAATTTTTCTAACCAAAAAGCAATTTGTATCCCTCTTGTCTTGGATTCAACAGTGAGTGCTCACAGAATGCTGATGCAAGTGGTTCTAGTTGCATTCCTCTGCTGGCCTGGATGCAAATGACCTTATGGTACTTCATAGAAATACCAAAAAAGTTTCCTTTTATGGTTATGTAATATTGAAGATCTGACACATGATGAAGAGTTTGTGCATAAAGTCAATCAATCCAAACAGGACATTTTTAAAAAGTCCATATGTTGGGTTGAACTCAGGCACCATTTCAGCACCGTTTCAGACCTCAAAGATTCAGACAGTAATGTGTGTTCATGATGTACTCATTAATCAAATCCGCTCTTCTCATCACTTTGAAACTTCCCCACCATATGACACATTAACAGTGTTATAATATAGAGAATTTCTGAACGGATTCTCCTTTAACGTAATAGTTTGACTTTTGGGGAAATATGCTTAATTTGCTTTCTTGCCAAGATTTAGATGAGATGGTCGATTTTGCTCTCATGCCTGCATGCTAAATATGACGCTAAAGCTAGCAGACGGTTAGCTTAGCTTAGTATAAAGACTGGGCGCAGGGGGAAACAGCTAGCCTGGCTCTTTCCAAAGCTAAGAAATCCACCTACCAGCAGTCTAAAGCTCACTTATTAACAAGTCTTGATTTTTTTTTTTAGCGCATCTCCACAGGATGTGTGGCAACCTCACAGTGTCAACAATATTCCAGAAGCCTCTGCTCCTGACCAAGTCATAGTCCAGCACATATAGAGGAGGTGTAGGGCCAAACAACACTATGCTAACTCCTGGCTGTGGTTTCATATTTAGTGCACAGACATGAGAGTAGTGGTATGGCTCTTCCCATCTTGGTAGCTGTTACACAATCCATAAAACAATGCTCTCCTCTGGGAAGCGCACAGTTGTAAGGTACTGTATGTATAAGTTATCATGGGAAAGTTTAATTCACACTTGCACACACACATAATGCTTTCATTTCCACCTTCCACAGTAAAGACAAAGACATAGACAAATGTATCTTGGAAAACTGAGTCACACCGTAACATTACAATACTCATCTGGATATTACTTTCCCTTGTTCATGTACAAAACCAGTAAATTATGGTTTCAAATGGTTTCATCTCACCATAACAAGACCTCAGCAACCTGGCTCTGTTTAATGTTTCAGTGTTTATACACACAGTAAGAGAACATCATTCCAGACATGCTTTGTAGCTCCACACCCACATGGTTCGATTTTTAACAGGCCCTCACAAGATGCAAACCATATCCATACAAATGGGTGCAGTTCAGGGAAAAACCTTCTATGTTTTCTATTTTAGGTGAATTCTCAAAAGTGAGTGAAGTATTGTGGCATGTATTGCTGAAAACAAATGGATCATCTTATCCAGTGGTTCCCACTTACCAGAACCCCTGACGCAGTCACACATAACTGAATTTACCATTGTTCTTCACCTGTCTGCCTCTTTCAAACAGTATCTTAAAGAAAATCATACTGGGACTCTTTTAAATTAAATTAAAGTAGACCTGAGATCTTATAAATCCCTTGCAATTGCTGTGTGTCAGTGCAGTGATGTGCTCACCTCGTGTGGACAGCTCTCACAGGGTTGGAAATGGCAGAGCCCTCTGGAGAGCTGCTCTGGTCCAGACTCGCAGCAGTCATCCACCCCATCTGCGATTGCTTTGTTCACGTTGTCCATGGGGAAGGCGCACAGAGCAGAGTCCTGCTCCGTGACCCCGTTGTCATCAGTAACAGCAAAAACCCCGTAGAGGATGTCATCCTCCTCCTCCGCCCCTAACTCCTCTGCCAGCTCTCTGCCTGCTTTGCCAAAATGGGCTGCCTGGACCACGTTGTACACCACATCCTTATAGGGTTCACTGGCTACATTCCTCCTTCGGCGTTTTGGTTCAAAGCGACACTCCAGGATCACCTCGCGATACCTCTTCATTTCCCATTCATTCCGTGGGAGACGGCCCAGGCGAGTCTGAAACGGAGATGAGTCCTGGTCGGGGCTCTCTCTCTGAACTGAGAGGAAGTACACAAACTCCTGAGTGAAAAAGCTGTACACATATTCAATATGATATGTCTTCCGCAAGCCCGGAAGGACAGTCAGACCACGCACATCCCTGTAGAAACCATCTTCTGTGGCCAGTGGTCGACGCACTGATATAGACTTCCTTCCATAACGCTGGGTCACACTGTCATTAACAGTGGCGGCCACAAAGAAATACACTGTCTGACCCTCTTCAACCATGGTGACTTTGGTACCAAGAGGACTGGCCACACAGTCAGGGCAGTAGGCAGCAGCGTTTGAATCCTTTCTGAATAAACACTTAGAAAGAGAAGGCGACTCTCCATTTGAGTTAAGTTGGTGGAAATAGCATACACCATATTGAGAACTTCCACAAGAGTATAAATACATAAAGAGAGTATCCAACAACAAGACCTGATTGTTTGTGTCCTCCAGGAAGTTGGGATCCTTGTCAACATCGCACAAATTGCATATCTGACACTCTGGGCTCCCCACCGGCCCAGTGCGGAGCTCCCACACCTTCTCCAAGCTTCTGTTGACAGCTTCAATGACATTCTGAGAGGCAACATAAACCTCCTGGTAAAATGAGTTATTGACTATGTTCTGGATGGGGCCCCGGGCCTGGAAGAAGGGCATGGTGTAAATCACAGAGAAGTTTACAGGACTGGGGGTAGGTGAGGAGCAGTTGGCCAAGGCAAAGGCCAGCAGAGTCTGGAGCCAGACGCATGTCCCCCACTGTGTGGTCCAGTGGACCATCTCCACTCCGGGGTGCACGGGGGGAGGGGGGGGGGCTACAGCACAGACAACGTGGGGTTACCTCCAGGTCTGATATCGGGACAAAAACATCCTTAGCACCAGCCGCTGATACCTGAATGAAGGGAAATGACAGAGTAGAAAATGTCATAAAATCATTAAAATGATTGTCACAATTATAACACCAGTTTAATTCAAAACTAATCTAATATATCTTTTTTCTCCAGTAACACTAAACCTCCAGCAAAACTATACAATTATAGAAAGTCATTCATCAAATAAAACATATTGTTTTATGGACATTGTGCTACCTCGGCGTGTGCATTATTTGCAACTAAGGAAGTAGTCAAAATATCAGTCTCCTCAAAGAGGCTCTGCACTGAATCTTACTAGATCTGATATGATACATATCATCTTAGTCTAGCCAGATGATGATGAAAGTACAAGTGGCCATAAAGCTTTCTCTGACTCACCACACACACTGATCGGAAGTGTTTACATAATCAAACAGAGATCTGTGTTGGTAGTGCTCAGCTTGGTAGACAGTGGATACAACTATTTTTATTGTGACTTCCTGCACAAGTCATCCTGTCAGTAATGTTTATTCGAGTTAATCCGACATCCCATGTTATTTTGTCCCATTGTGAGTTATGATCTTTTATGCAGGAGTGCTATGGGATTAGAAAAGTATTCGTAAACAAATGTCAAGACGTAACACAATTCTCTACCATTTCACGCAAAATCCACAAATGTGACTCGTAAAGTGTTACGTGACTCTGCAAAGCACATTTCACAAACAAATGTAGAGTGATTTCTAGCTGTTTTTCTGGATCCGTACCTGTGCCCCTAAATTACAGCTCATATATCAACATTTGTACAGCAACTTAGCATTTTTCAACAGAAATATGTTTGTGAATCTCCACCTGTTTGTGTGGATCCTTTTTGAGACTGTTCTTCCACAAAAAATCCAAAAGTGCAGGGAAGACCAAGCCTTTCCACTGGTTGACAGTAATTTGACATTTATGAATGCCAACCATACAGTCTATGATGCCAACCAATGTTAAACTAAGAAGAACACCAAACCATGTTCTGTCACTGGTTACGTGTTTGTGAAGGGACGGCAGCAGCAGCATGGCTACCAAACTAGTGTCTTCTGTATCCCTATAAATTACAATGTTCTTTATTATTGACACCCATTCATTTCATCATAGTTCATCATAGTTTATTACTGTGCTAACTCCCCTCACACCAAACCCACAAGTTCGTACGGCAGCAGAAGTAATCGGTTGCCCTGCAAAATCTCATCCTGCGTGAGAGGTTAGTACACAGTGTCTCCGCTCAAAGTTATTCCCCACTGTTTGTCATCATGCGTCTTTGCAACTCGTCGATAGAAGCACGATGGCATCAAACATAAAAGGTGTTTTGTACTATACACTGTTGTTGGCAAAGGAGGCATGGGCAGATCTTTCATTGCTGGCGTTTGTTTCTCAGCCATTATGTTTGCAAAACTTCTGAAGCTGCGTTGAAGATATCAAGCTTGACTAAATGAGAGAGGGGCTGCGCAGTGTGCACACGAGCAGTCTTTGACACTGTGATAGAGACTGCTGCTGGCTCTGATTGGTTGTTTTAACCCGGGAGCAGTGAATTCTTGAAAATGGCATTAGGAGCGCTAGGAGGAGCCAGAGGAACCACATTTTTTAAAATTTTAAATTTAAATTTCTTTTTACAGATTATCTGTTTAATGTACTGCTGTCAGGATATTGTGACAGTTTCAGCAATTTAAGAAATTTTAAAAGAATTCTCTATTGCTGCTTTAACCAGAGAGAGTTCAAAGATATTTGCATCCATAAATGCTGCATTACTGCCATCTACTGGAAAGACTTTGTCTTCCTTGCGAATGTGGACTTTTTGTGTGACACAAACGGCGTGGAAAAGCAGTGTCAAAAGGATCCACATGAATAGATGGAGATTTAGATACATTTCATTCTACATTTATTTGCGCATTGTGTTTTACAAGTTGCCTATCTTGATATTCGTTTTTTAATACTTGTGAGACTGTTCTTATCCTATAGACATCTGGTAGTAACAAAGTTAATTGCCTCAGTTGAACTTTAATACACCAAATGTATCAAATAAAACTGAGCATTTTTCCATGGCTCATCTTCATCCGTCTCTAAACAACCAACCAAATGGAACCGTGTTTCAAACCCTGAGCCTTGTCCTGTTGTTTGGTTGATCATTAACTAGAAACATCACAGTAAGGCTGTATTCAAGATCCCCGGCCTCTCTACTTTGCATTCCTGTCACAACCACTACGTGCCTTTCAGGGGGAAAGATGATGGTCATAGGAAGACATGTGACTATTTAAGGTCCAGGTGAAAAAGAAACGACTCGTCTGCTCGTGCCAGAGAATTTCACCAACTCTGATTATTTTATTTAACTTCGTTTAGACCAAATTCTTTCAACAAAAAAACACAGCACTTATTCTTGCAGTAAGGAATCATATGGAAAAATCTGAAGTCAAGAGTTTGCTGTCCTTACATCAATAATTTATAGAATCCCAGCTTACTTTTTAACATTTGCAGCTCCATGTGAAACTGAGATTAAGGTTAGAGGACATGGGTATACATAGTAATGGCACTGATTGACTTTCTTCATGTTCATGGTTAATAAAGCAGATGGTTGAAATTGAGTTTCCATTCATTGTACTATAGCACTATTTACAGCATGCAGATTTTAGCTGAAGGCTAGATCAGTATATTCCCTCACGGTTGAATTAAGATGCAATCATCATTGGTTCTGTTATTATAACAATATCAAACCAGATTTCAAGAAACATGATAATGGATTCTTACTTACAATCAGTGTGGTTAATTTACCCTATTTTCTGGCTTGTGCGTTTTTATCTTTGCTCCTCTCTGAGTTGTGATTTACCTGTCTCATTCTCCAAATATAAAAACGTTTCTTTGCCATCAACGTTTCTTTGCTATTATTTACTTACAACCATGACTTGTGAGGCTACAGTGAGAGGAATGCAGACATTGCTTTGGCTGCAGTACACAACAGCTTTATTGGGTCAATGCCTTGCCTACAGGCGCTTTGGTGGCATTTCATTAGAGTGAGAAAGAGCACCTCTCTTTCATTAATCACCGCACAGACATCCACAGGGATCTGAAGAGGCAAGCTGCTGTCCAAAAACAGTCACTGTTCAAATACCCCGAGGACACATGTATTGATTCAGTGGCAGGAAATGCATCCCAAATCCACCAGTAGGGAGAGACAACAGCTCTGCATTTACTTTATTTTGAAATTCATATACGGATGATTTTTTTTGAAGTGTGCTCTTCAAAAAAAATCTAAGTGGTCAACATGGCATAATTTTCAGTCTGTGCTTTAATGCCTTGTCCCTTTTATCTTTTTGGTGGTATGTTTTTTTTTGTTTTTGTTTTTAAATCTTATCTCCCATGTTCATGTTCCTGTCTCTTATTCTATCCGTCTGCCTTAAATTCAGTGAAACTGTGCCCTTGTATTCTGCCTCCTATCCACATGTAAGATGGTATTTGATTCCAATAGCGGTGGATAATATGAAAAGTTAGACAGGACAACACATTCCTCTGTGAGCTTTAGGACTGATTACAGCACTGTGTTCTATTACACACTGTACTGAGAATAAATCCAATTCTAAATGTAAAATTTCACAGTATCACTCTCACATTAAAAATGGAATAGTAATAGACAGTGGAAATCTCCCCTTTCTATTAGTCACCAGCACACCTTTTCACACATATTAAGTACCGTTTCAACACCCAAGCCTATATAACAATGAAAACTCTTCATTAAAACACAAACATTTCTTTAAATTCTGTAAGTGGCACACAGAAATGTTTCAAATCACATTCATAATGTGGTTCTATGGTAAGCCTACATGCTGCTCTGAATATTATGAAAAGCTTACCTGTGCTGGTTAGTTTCTATCCTCTTCAGGGAAGCAGCCACTGCCAGCTTTGGTCCTTGTCTGACTTCAGCGCAGGGATGACTGATCTTCCCTCAGGGAGATGTAAAATGAACACAGTAAGGTTAATTTCTGAAAAAAGTCAAAGCCTGCCTGTCCTCACAAACCGCTGGAACATGTAAACTGAATTGGTTTCAGATTTAACTCAACTCCCAGTATGAGTCAGTCTTCTTTCCTTGTGCAGTGCTCCACTTTGCTCCTCCCCTCACCACTTCAGACAGACAGATAGCAGCAGCAAACTTAGAGTTAGATTGTATGACTACTGGTTAATACTCCTTTCATGGTTACATACATTATGCCATAAAGTGATCCAGGCTGCAGGTGAATGTGTATTTTTAGGACACATAAGACTGATAGGGAGTCCGTTTTATTACCAATCGTTTATTTATTTATACATAACTCTGGAATTGTGCATCAGCCATAAATGTGCACTGGCACAACCATATTTTGGATATGAACAATGACAGTTAGTTAAGGCTTGATTAGTGGAGGCAGATGCGGCTATGTTGGATTCCTTAAGCAAAGCAAGATCCTACGAAATTATGATTAGACACAAGCAGGTAAAACTTCACACAATACTTTTCATAATTAATGTGCATATCACAGACTCCTGAACACATTTCTCTTGAAGGAAAGTGCAAAGAAGTATAATGTCAGTGGTTCTTACAGTTATTGGTCATCATGTAAAGATAAAACACAACAGGAATGTGGTAAAACCATATTTTGACAGCATGTTTTATCACAAAAGATTACATTTTACTGCAGGTCTTCAGAAAATTACAGTTTTTGACTTTTGACAAATGTCATTCTTGATTTTAAAGAACTGAGCTGATAGCATTTTAAAAAAACATAGACAGCATTCTGAGAGGCATAATAGGTCTGTTCCAGTAAAACAAATATTTATGAAATAACTTTAACAGCATACAAACGCCACCGTTTATGCTGTTACTGTGTCATTGATGAAACTGATGCTGCTTCCATCTATTGTTGTTGTTATCTGAATTTAAAGTTATAAAAATCTAGCTTTAATTTAATTTAATCTACTTCGGCACAAATCTGTGAATTAAATCAAAGGAATCCGGAAGCGAAAGAGCAAAAGCATATCTTTGACAATCATTCATAAACACTGGACTGACTGCTGCATCATCACCCACAGCTGTTAGCACCAGGCCCATCGGTTTCCAGGGTGTCGCTTTTCATTTTAGGACATCAGCCAAGCAGCGAGGGCTCAGTATGTGAGAGGACTCAGGATGAAGAGACGATCCTCCTCCTTCCTGATCCACTTCAGCAGTTTGTTGACAGCAGAGATGGCCAGGGCCTTAGTCCCCAGCGGACTGAAGCAGATGTAGAGCTCAAAGCCACTTGTCGCCTGCAGGAAGGAAGGTAGAACAGGGTCCTTACATTACAAAGTGCAAAACTCTAAATCACATGCTCAGTCCTCAGAACATAGCGTCAACATCGTCATATTAGCACAAGTTTCAGTGCTAAAATACGCAGACCAATGAATTGATGCCGCATGGGTTTGCAAGCTCTTCTCCTGATTTTAACAACAAAGTTACTGTTTTTATCAATACAGTCTGGCGGCTTTGACCTAAGCAATATAGTGACCATTCCTTATTAAACAAAAAGCATCTTGCTCTTTAAAAAAAAAGGTTCATCTCTGTAGGAGTAATTTCCACAATGTTGTCAGACACTTATCTGAGCCTGACAGCGGCAAAAACAAGCACCTTAGTGGACGTACTTTGACAGGGTGCATTTTCCAGCTTCACTGCTGCTGGCTGCAGCGTGCTCGCTCAGTACTGGACCAATTTCCAAAACATGTTGTCCCAATTAGTAAAATAGACACAAAAAGATGTGAAAATAAGGTTGGAAGAGTAAAATTACAGCATAATTGCTAATACCTCTAACACCACACTCATATTTTTTAAAAGCTACAGCAGTGAGGGAGAGGAAAAAATGCAGTGCGAAAGGGAAAATGTGTCTGCTAAGCTTTCCGCGAGTAAACACCAGGCGCTCTCTGGGTATTAACTATGGTAACGGCTTCCGTGCACAAACGTATCCCTGCAGATGTATTTACTTTATAGGTTACAGAAAACATTGAAATATATCTTCTAGAAATTACTGAAAGAGTCTATAACTAAATAATATAACTACTAACTTTCAAATTAGTTCAGTAAATGTGTTTACATGTGAGTTTAGTACAGTTGAGTACACTAACTGGATCTCTGTGAATAGGTGTAGTTGACTTTTAGCTATGGACCGGCGTTGAAGAGTGGTGCTCCAGCTGTGTAAAATTGTTCGATTATTTTTAATGAATAAGAGAAAGCAATCAAGGTCATTGCGAGTAGGTCCGCACCTTACACCGACTTCAAGGAAACAGTTAAATAATTCATGAATCTCACAAACACCAAGGATCAGTCACTCGTCGTTTTATGCGCTGTGCGTTATGTAGGGAAAAAAAAAAAAAAAAAAACACAATTCAACTAGGGCGTGTACTTGAGACGAGTACCACCTCGACAGTTTGTGTCAGATTGCCTGTGCCTTCCTTTCTACCCGCTCGCCTCTCACTGAAAACGAATTACTAGGCGCATCAATCGCTTCCTGTCTGAAAAGGTCTTACAGTATCACTGTAATTTAATGTACTTTAGATTATTAAACATGCAAGTGACATCTAATGTTTGATGTCTACATTGGTGTAAACTAGAATACTTTAACTACATGTAATACAGTTTTCATAAAGATTTATGAAAGTGACTGCAGACAGCATGGATGCCAAGTAGTAACAGTGTGATATTTAATAACAACCTTTTTTTTTTTTTTTAAATGCAACAATAATTCAAACTCAGTGAACAACATATAGTGCAATGCTGTGATGTTCTGGTGTGTGCCAGGCTTACCCATGCCAGCAGGTTTTCAGTTTCACTACAGCGGTAGAAGGAGCGGAGAGGTCTGGTTGGATTGTGCAAGCTGCTGTGAAGATCCTGGTACAGTCCCATCAGCCTTTCCTGCTCCTCATCAGACTGGTACACTACAGGAAATTCAGGACTGGAGGAAAAGAAATAAGAGTATCCTGTCATGTGCAACACCTGAATATTTGTTGTGCAGCTTTTGGCGGGTTTCTCAATGCAGGAACCAGTGATAAAGTTTCAGCAGACGTCCTGCTCACCTGGTGTACAGCCCCGAGCTCTTTGATTTGTACAGGAAATGCCTGAGCTCCGGGATGCCGACCTGCTCCACAGAGTAGCTGGGACATTTAAGCGCCTCCTTCAGGGACTGGTAGGCACTGCGCTTGCTCAGCCTCTCCAGAAATCGCTGCTTGCAGTCGGACATATTAAAAAAGTCCTCACGGTCGGTCGAGACCAGGATGAGGCAGAGCTCGGACGCCGGCTCCAGGTAAGAAATGTGAGCGTGGAAAAATCCCGCTGTGTTGAACTTTGGCAGACAGATCGGCGTCCAGCCTTCGCCCTCTCTAAAGGATGAGGAGGAGCCGACGAGGTTAAAGACCAGGTGCAAGTCTATGTGGTGCAGGAACTGGTCCTTTTTCCTCACCAGAGTAACCAGGCGGTCCCCAGCCAGCAGGATGGAGAACACCAGGTTTTTGGCTTTGGCGGCCTGTAGGCTCGATGACACCACGTCCCTGGCAGAGCTGGCCAGAGGCAGGCAGGTGACGGCACTGAGCAGCAGACCGGGGTCTCGGTCCAGCCGATGCAGAAGGTTGTCGATGAGATACTCGGAGCCGGCCAGCAGGCGGCGCAGGTCGTAGTTCTGCTTGTGCTGGAAGATGTGGTTGAGCTGGGTGAGGGTAAGCAGGCTGACGATCTGGTAGTAGATGTATTGCAGCTCCCGCAGCAGCTCCTTGTCTGACTGACATGTACGAGACACGCCCACCAGGACCAGAGGGCTCTTGGCGAGGAAAACCACTTTACAGCCATCTGACACACAGAAGGTTTAGAGCGTTGACATGGACCCAACACATTTCACAACATGCACGTTTGACCTATTTATTTTTAGTCTATTCTGACCTGCATGGATGGAGCGGATGATGTTCTTCTCAGCCTCGACAAAAGACACGAGGGCCATCATCACCCCCATGGTGCTGGACAGAGCCTCTTCCGTGCCGTAGCGGGTGTAGATTGGCTTTCCAGCCTCGCTCAGCACAAACACGTGTTTTCTGTGGCTCCTCCATGCCTCGCTGGACACGTCTTCCTCCTTCGTCCTGCTCTCTGGTGAAATGTCATTGTTGTGTTGCTCCTCTAGGGTTTTCTCCCCCACCATCACCTTGAGCTCCTCCGCACACTCTCCTGATATGTCCAGTTCAGCCTCCCTCCCAACCTCTTCGTCAGCCTCAGCAGTCAGATCCTCAAAAGACTGTGCGTGGACGAACATGGCACTCTTCTGGCCGGCACCTGCATTCATGTAAGGATACATGATTGCCAAATGTTTTGTCAGTTTTCTACATGGATGTGCATGGATTAATAAGAAGGGTTATAAATACAAGGCCCTGTAGGATGCTGCTTTTTTAGTTGTTTTGCATCACCCACTGGTGTGCAGGGAAGCGGATCTTTAACGGGGGTGGTGTGGTTTACCAGATGTACACTTACCAAAACCAACCACTTCCTTAAAAGGTCTTTTTCTTATAAAAGTAAAAAATATGGGTTGAAATACTTCTGATAAAGCATAAATCTCCCCTTTGTATGGCTTCTCCATGTCTTTACAAGGGGAAAGACTAACCGGTTGGTCTGGCAAATGTACATTTTGCAGAGCAGCATACAAATAATTACATTACATTTATACATTTAGCTGATGCTAAATGTATAAATCATTTAGCTGATGCTAAATGTATAAATGCAAAGCGACTTACAATTGCTATACATGTCAGAGGTCGCACGCCTCTTGAGCAACTAGGGGTTAAGTGTCTTGCTCAGGGACACAGTGGGGATTGAATCTGGGTCTCTCACGCCAAAGGCATGTGTCTTATCCATTGCGCCATCACCACCCCCACACCACAAACACCTCCCTTCACTTTTTTATGGGAACTCTTTCCCACTCAGTAACAGACGTTTCATCTGGTCTCTTAATGAACATTTTATTAGTGACCAAAAAACAAGAATTGGCCTACTTTGGCCTACCATGTTTCAAAGCAGCCATAGTAACAGAGGTGAACAAACTCTGGTCACAGCTTATCGAATTTAAAGAAAGTAGGAGACTAACAGGGTAGGTCTCATTATGAGTCAGCGAGACAACACTGCCAAAATATTGTGTTTATCTCCAGACTAAGCAGAGCAAATCCAGGAAAAGTTCAATCATTTCTCCTGTCAGAGTAGGATTTTTACAAGCTGGATGAGACAGACCTGTGCTGCTGCCGACATGCTTTCACCGTGCGTTTTTATTTACACAGACTTCAGTCAGGAGATGTCTGTATTATTATAGTTCTTGGGAGAGACTAGCATGTCTTTCTTATAATGTTGGAACTGCAAGGTATTTTTTATGTCACATAAACTTACTATTATTATAGTCTAGTCTCACAGGGCCCAAAACTAATGATGCATTTAGGTGCTCCTTGTCTATTTTTTCCAATTCTATCACAACTTTCCCCTTAAAAAGCCATCAAAGTGGCATACATATTACAAAAGACACATTGTGTTCATATGGTCAACATGTCGTTGCACAAACAGGATGTGCATACTCATGCTCTCTCTCTCTCACACACACACACACACACACACACACACAGGGTGTATGAATCCTTCCTATAAGATCACATGATTTTAATAATGTCAAAAGGAGAACCTTTCAATTTAAAAAAAAAAAATGTATCAACAAGATCAAAACAGGTCGTTCTGGTTTTGTGCCAAGCAACAGTTGGTCATTCGATAGTCTTTTCATGGAACACTTTTCACCCATGAGGAAAGTTACATAAAAGCATTACGCTCGTGCATTAAGCACATTTTTGTCACAGTACAATTGTGTATCCATTGAAAATTAATATTAATGCAAGCATAACCTACTGCAAAAAAATTCTTATTCCTTTTTTTAAATGTGACCAAAATAATAACAAATAATCATAGAATATAAATTTTGTCCGGATGTAAAATGAGGAAATAACAAAAGCTTTAATCATGCATCAATGACACTTTGCAGAAGACAAGTATTACTTAGGGCTCAAGACAGTGGATCTCTGATGTATGACCAGCCCAGATGGAAGCTTCAGGCATACCCACAGTCTTTGAAATAAGCAGAAAACAAATGGTGGTAAAACAAATTCCATTGTGGGTAATTGTTGGGATTTACTTGTGCTGCAACTGAAGGCAATTTTTCATTTTAAAATGCCTGCAAGTGGGAGTTCACACACACACACAACACAATTTCAGTATCCTTGAGCTTTCCAATTCTCTAAAGCCCCTTTTCCACCAAAGCATTTTGAGAGCTGGTTCGGAGCCGGTGCCTACTCGCGAAGCAGTTCTTTGCTGGACTAGAACCCTTCTTTTACCACGTACAGTGACGTAACGACGTCGTTCGCTGGGCTCTCTAATCAGTGGAAAAACAAACAGGTTCTGAGAAGGTTCTCAAGTTGAACCAACTTTGAACCAACACCAGTTCCGAACCAGTTCTTTTTTGGTGGAAAAGAGGTATAAGAGACATGATCACTCAGCAGAGGTTCATTTTATGAAACTTAAATTACATTGTAGTTCCATCTGACTGCCTACTGACAATTTACAAAACATCCTGGATATGGACCAGCCTTACCTGGTTCTGTCCCCTCCACCAGACCTGGTGTAGGGCTGTCCGCCCTCTCACTGCGAAGGCGGTCCACTGGAGCCAGAGTACCATTCTCCCACGACGCACCAGGCTTTTGGGCTTCTCCCTCCATCACTGCTACTTATGGCAGAAAGGCAAACCTGACAGGACACACAGAAAGAGATCTATGGGACCAAAGGTCAGCAGCTTGTGACTGAGACAATGAAGGTCAATCTGGTTATAATGTACTGTTATTATAACATGACCACAATTACAGTTTTAAGGTCTCACTTTAAACGACCCCTTTCTATTTTGTGAGAAAATACAGTAGCATTACCAAAGCTGAGAGATACTATTGTTGCTACAAGCAAAGGCTGGTATGAGACTAGACTGGAAGACAAAATAAGATGCTCTTGTTAGGGAATAACATGTCTATTTCGTTTTTACACCCTCCTTCATTAAATGTGTCATGACACTTATTTCACACCCTTCAGAGAGAAGTCTGCTATGCTGATGAAGAACTTCAAAGGCTACTTCGACAGCTAACTTTAGCAGATAATCAACAGTAGGCTGGCTAGCTGGCTCTAGTTCGCCTTCATTCTGACAAACAGCTCTCGTGACACTTCAAATTAACTCCAAATTATTACCTTTCATTTCCGGAGCTGTCAGCATTTGATCGTTGAGCCCCACGACTCGCTTGTCACATTTACTGCAACTAGCTGACAAGCGGAGACAAAAGTGCCACTTCTTCTTGTCTTCTTCTTCTTTAACGTGCCCTGCTACGTCGCGGAAGTAAGAATTGTGGGATATGGAGTTATCTTCCGTAGACTGGCTCTGAGGCAAACAGGCTGATTTGATGCATAATTTAATAATAAATCAGAGAGATCATTTTGAAATATTTGTAAATCAGTCAGGTAGCTCCATGCTGAACAGCTGTGCCGTTATTTAGCTTAGCTCCTTATTTTACCTCGATGGTGCATTCATAGCACTTCGGACTATGTTTTGGACCTTACTATAGGCATAAAAAAGGACCTTACAGTAGAAAGAGAAATGTTAGATCTACTTTACCACTGGAAACATACAAATGTATTCTGGAAAGATTTGGAAGGATGTATTTGATTCATTTTATTCTTTGCATTTTTGTTTTTGCAATGGAATTTGTACCAAAATTTAAAAGAGAGAGAATATGTAATTTTTAATAAAGACGAGATACACTAGATGGATGTAACAGTCCGTTGGAACGGTGGTAACTTTTTATATACAGTCTATGGGTATGGTGGTAACCGAAAGGCTTTAAGTCACACGGAGGTGGGCGCGGTTTCATCTATAGTGGGTTGGCAAAGCGGCGCTGGGAAATGCAACACACATTCATATCTGATGTGAAATAATAGATGTCATACAGTAATTACTTAAAAAGATTAACTTAATTAAGAAAAGGCTTCCTTGGAGTTAAAATAATTGGAATTATTAGTCAAAGTGAGTATCCCTACACGCCTTCACAGTGAATGTCCATGTGTGAGATAAAGCCATGGAAACACAACTAAATTTCTAGCAAATAAGCTAGACAAAAGCTAGACAAATAAGTCCTGATGCCATAATACATTTTTGCTTCTGAAATAATCGTCATGTATTTTTTTAATACAAGAAAATGGGTGTAGAATTAAATAACTAAATTGAAATTCAGGAAGAATTGTAGCCACTTATACGAGGTGCGCCTGAATGCAGCGCAATGGGTTGGACTTACGTTTGAACGTACAGCGGGGAAGCAACGCAGTAATGGAGCAACCATTGTGTTTGTGTTAGTTAATGACGGATTCTGTCAGGTAGAATGAGTTTAACTCGTATTGAGACAGTTTAACTCGGTTAAACTGTCGTATTCCATACAAGGTTACGGATGTTTGATCTCATTACGAAGCACTGCGCAGTAACGTAAGGTCTTCGCTTTGTAAGTATTGCGACAGTTGACAAGACAGCTAACGTTTACCAAAGCTAACTAGCCTTAGCGTAGCTGCATGTTAGGGTTATGCAAGTAACGTTAACGTTTTTGATCAAATTAATTTTACAGCTTTAGCTAAGCCATATTATTAATACGTTATTTATACTATCCATAAACAGGGGATTCTTGTGACAGTAAGATGCCTATCCGAGCATATTGCACGATTTGCTCCGATTTTTTCGATCACTCCAGAGATGTTGCTGCCATCCACTGCGGACATACTTTCCACTATGAATGGTAACGTTGGCATGATATAGAAAGTCAAATCTTCTACAGCACTCTCATTTCTGTCATGTTACACACGGCTAATAATAGTTTCCTTTTCCCCTGCCTTCTCAGTCTTCTCCAGTGGTTTCAGACAGCCCCGACAAAAACCTGTCCACAATGTAGAAAACAGGTACCTAGACTTCTAAACACCAAACTCCTGCTAGCCCAAACCTCAGGTAAAAGTCAACTGAAACACTGGTGTGCTTTTTGTGTGTAGGTCAGCACCAGACACATTATCAGTAAGCTGTTCTTTGATATTGGTGGAGAGGAGGAGGCCTCGGCGGACCCTGAAAGCTTGCAGGTACCAAACTTTGAGCGTCTAAACAATATATCAGTGTTGGCTTTGAGTTTGTTTTTTACAGAGAAATTGTTTGAGGATTGCTTGAAAATGTAAACTGTTACACTCAGACAGATGCTACAGTCCTTCTTGTCATTACACTCATCTGGATTTGATTTGTGTGTCATGGTTTGTTCACCTTGTGCACCTGCTTCCCTCCTTAGAATGAGCTTGATAGGATGAAGGCACTTTTAAACTCTAAAGGTAAGAAACCTAACTAAGTTGTGATCTGATAATGCCCTCTTTGTTAAAAGTAGGCCGCACTGGTTTATTTGTATGTCTGATTAATTTGCAGAGCGAGACTGGCGAGACAAACAGAAGGTGGCAGATAGTTTGAAGGACACTGTGGACAAGCAGAGGAGAGAAATGGACAGTGCACGGAAAGAGATTAAGGAAAAGGAGATGCTCTGTTCTGCCCTCAGAGTAAGTATTCTCTTCTCTTTTGTTTAAACCTATTTTCTTTACTGCCTCTTGTGTTATATTGGGTCTGTAATGCCTTTTTATATATTTATGCTGGGGGGTTTTGTACATTTTTCACAGCAACAGATGACATACCTGGAGATGCAACAGAATGAAGCTCAGGCTGCCAAGGAGGAGGCCCGGAGACTCAGGTCCAAAATGAAAACCTTTGAAAGGTGTCTGCAGTCATATAAGTGCTGTCATATTTAGGTTTCTATGTAAGGCCGCACTTTATTAATATTGATTATTCTGCGAGTGTGAAAAATGTTTTACATGGCCTTGAATACCTCTATTGATAGGCATGGGTATTGCACAGGTGTACCTTAGGCTGGCCACAATAAAAGGCCACTTGAAAATGTGCAGTTTCACTGTATTTGGGAATGAGCTTCCCTGAGACAGGTCCTGACAGTTTGTGCAGCAATTCTTTGGTTATGCAAACCGATTGCTGCAGCAGCTGTTCAGGTGGCTGATGACGATCTGACAATCTTGGAGGTAAAAATGCTGGATATAGAGGTCCTAGGCTGGTGTGGTTATACATGGTCTGTGGTTGTGAGGCCGGTTGGATGTACTGCCAAATTCTCTGAAACACCTTTGGAGAATTCTTATGGTAGAGAAATGAACATTCAATTCACGGGCAACGTCGCTGGTGGACATTCCTGCAGTCAGCATGCCAAATTTCACGCTCCCTCAAAACTTGCAACATCTGTGCTGTGTGATGGAACTGCACATTTTTGAGTGCCCCTTTATTGTGGCCAGCCTGTGGCACACCTGTGCAATACCCATGCTGTCTGATCAGAATCTTGATATGCCACACCTGTGAGATGGATGGATTATCAAAGGAGAAGTGCTCACTAACAGATTTTGACAGATTTGTGAACAATATTAGAGAAATATATAGAGAAATAGGTCTTTTGTGCACACAGAGAAAATCCTAGATTTTTGTGTTGAGCTCATGATGAATGGGGGCAAAAACAAAAGTGCTGTTTATAATTTTGTTCAGTGTAAATTTAATTTTGAGTGGGTGTAATGGGGGCTGGAAAAAGTCCATATTAGTATTTTGGATATTTGTAAGAAAAGACATTGGTCATTTGCCTCAACTAGAACAGTCATGACTTAAGTAAAGAGACATTTAAGGTTACATAACAGCAATAATCTATTGTTAACAATCTGAATTGTTAATATTTAGTCTGCTGTAAGTGTCAAAATATCCACTCTGCATAGTCCTGTGTCTTCTTTTTAACTGTAAAAGACAGTTAAACTCACTAATGTGCACTAATACTGCTGGTTTGGCCCCAGCCTGGATGTGTTGTTGCAGGGCCAGAGAGCAGAGGTGGAGTCCATGATCACAGATATGGGTGTCAGCCAGGCGGCAGTGGAGCAGCTCTCCATCTACTGCATCTCGCTCAAAAAGTAAGGAGCACGAGAGCTGTTGGTCACTGTGTCATGAGTCATTTTGGCAATACATCGTTAAGAGCGTCAGTCCTAATGAATGCAACTTCCCTGTCATCATTCCCTGTGCATTTATCTTCTCCCTTCCTTTTTCAGAGAGTATGATAATCTAAAAGGAAGCCTGAAGTCTTCAAATGACATGTGTGAGAAGCTGAAGAGAGAAGTGCTCGCCTCAAACAACAAGGTAACTTTGTTAGTAAGTCACCACACCCAGAGGAATCAAGTCTTGAACGTGGAATCTCTTAATTAGAGGTTTTGTGTGTGTGTGTGTGTGTGTGTCATTTTAGTTTCAAAAAGCCTCTAAGGAGGCGAATCAGACTAAAGAGGACATGAAGTCTCTGATGAACGATCTGGCCAATGCCGACAAAGAGATTTCTGTAAGGCAAATCCACCAATTACTGCTTTTACTTTCAATATCAGGGAAATTTGTGGTTGTGATTCCTATATGTCTGTCTTTCCACAGAGTCTGAAGAAGAAAGTGGAGTTTCTTCAGCGGACCCTGAGCACCCCGACACGGACAAATGAAGCTCTCAGTCGGCTCGTCTTTGAAAGGTGTGTCAGCCAGCCACTCAACCGAAATCTCCACATGATTTCACGTATTACATGAAAACACTGTGTGATTTACTAATGAGGTTTCTCCTCCGCCTTTCAGCCCGGCCCCAGTGGAGCTGAAGCAGCCTCGCCTCCACCATCCGACAGATAGCGAGGACATTGACCTCAACATGACTTATGACATCACTACTCCAGATGATGTGGCCAAGAAGCCAACGCAGGTCCCATCCAAGAAGATGCGACTTGACCCTCCAGCGTAAGTTTAATGTGGCTCATAATGGGAATGTGTGTGTTTTGTGTTGCTCTAAGGTGGTTGCGGAAGCTGCTGCTGTGTGCACCATATCTAACATAGTGTTTTGAAATATGGTTAACTTTGCCAAAATGTTCTCTTTGAATTGTGTTTTTGGATACTAAAGATTTAGGTAGAAGTACCTGTCAACATTCTATCAAATGTTTTATTTTTCAGGTCGTCTGTGTCCAAACACAACGAGAGAAGCTTATCTCAAAGCAAGGTAGGTTTGTAAATGTCACGCAACAAGGCTCATTTTCAACTTAGCTATACATGTCCCTCAACCTTTTTTATTTATTTATTTTTTCTTGCTTAAGACTCGAGATGAGGAGGGATCCATGGATCCTTTTTTGAGGAACTCCCTCCTCTTTAGAAAGAAGACTTTCGGTAGCATGTTGGATCCTCAGAGGAAGCCCGGCGTTGTATGTACAACACCACCATCTCCTGCACTTCAATTCTAATGTTTTAATGTTTCATTTGTCCTTTCTAGTGGTCTGATGAAGAAAAAATGTTTCTTGTTTCAGTTGAGAACTGGTTATGATGGTTTAGGAGGACGTACTAAATTCATCCAACCTGTATCCTTTTTTCTGTCCTGTGGAATGTGTGTGTCAAACGGGTTTCTTGATTTTAATCACCTAATCATTGAGTGTTGACTGTTCATCTAGGCTGTCCCTGGACTTAGTTTTAAAGGAATATTAGCAGTGAAAACCAAATTGAAAGCTTGACTAATTTCTATTTTTATATACGTTTTTTTATATTGCTCAGTCTGCTGGATAAGCAGAGATTGCTAACATGTCTGGCATAACAGTTTTATAAAGTGATAATATCTCAGTGTTGTGTTGTGAACATGTTTTGTTAGTCCCAAATTGGCAAAAAATGAATGCTGCTTTAAATAATTCGGAAAATATTAGTTTTGGACATTTCCAAGTGTCGGACAATAGACTTACTTCATCTTGAAAATTCATCAGCAAACAATTCCTATCATAAAATGTCTAGGACAGAAAGAACATCAGCGTGATCTGCATTATTCCTTAACCAAGCACTCCACTCCAGTCTCCTTTATCAGAGATTCGCCCCCTGATGAAAGCTAAAAGGAAAAAGGTAACCAGGCCTCCGCCCAAGATTGCAACTTGCCTGACTCTGGACAGCTTCCTCGAGTAAATGTTCCTTCCCCCGGATGTGGAGTCAAAGGTCAGGATGCTGTAGCATGTTTTTGCTGCTCCGGCACAGAGAACCAGCATGGCAGCAGTTCTGCCATTCGGCACCAAACAGGACTATGAATTTAACTTTATTTAAAAACAGTAACTGACCTCCATCTGGACAACAGGTGCTGAGCTTTTGGTGACATCTGCTGTACATTTTCTTTTGTGTGTTGACTTAAAACCTGTATGTAGAGACTCTTGAGCCTTCGCTTCAAAGTCTTCTGTTGTTGCTATGTGGATGTCTTTATGTGTGTCAGAGACAAACAAACTTATTTGCTGACCATTCGAATGTCAATGCTCTGTATTGTCATTGATAATCACTGCTGCATCTGTTCTCTGTACTCTGAAAAATCATTTTTACTTATTTAAAATCCTTCTCCTTAAACGCAGACATGAGGCTATGCCATAGGTATTTTTTTAGTTTTAATGGTCCTGCCAGATGTAAACCAACTCAAATAATAAACCATATTTTTTTTTATTAAGGTTTCTGTGGGGTCTACAAACAGTTCTCTCTTGACAGCTTTTTTTTAATTTACAAACATTTCACTGAGGTGTGCTCTCCTGCAGAGGGCAGTGCAAACAGTGTTTTCTCACACAAGGACATGAATCTCACAGCCCTCCTGACTGAAGAAAAATACACTGCACGTGGTGACTGCTGAATCAATTTGTATTAAAAAGGCTGTGCCAGTACAGAAGGAAATCCTCAAGAAAAATGTTGTTTAAAACACCTTCAGTAAAACCTGAGTTATACATTGTGATCAAGTAACAAAGAACACTGCAAATCATATACTGGCAAAAAGGGACTATTAGTTTTAGGAGTTACGTCATTTTAAATGACTTGTAATGTACTTGCAGTAATAGAGGACCTTTTTATCATTGCACACAAAATCAAAAACAACTGATGTAAAACTTTCTGACAAGGTTCCCGTGCGTGAACGTATCTGTAACTTTTCTATGATTTTAGCATGTTGCTTTACAGGCTGGCCTTTGAAAAGATCGCTTGATATTTTGTCAAACAATATGGGGAAATGCCAAACATTGTTTTCCACTGTGGAGACGTAGAAGTGCCAGGTAGAACATAAGTATCCTGTTCACTATTACTTGTATCCTGTTTGCACCCATGAATTTACAGGTTTCCACAATGAAAACCAGCCTGCACCACAATAACTGCAAGTATAACACTAATGTAAATAAAACTTTGTTGTAATGATTGGATGTTGCATGATTCTGCTGTGATTATAGTAAAGTGATTAATTATACCTTCCCCAGGGGGACTGTATCAGAAATAGGATGGGGGGTGCATTTTAAAATCCACTTCCTTCCAGAGCAATCGGAAGAAAAAGTCACAACACCCCACACAAACAATATTTCAAAACATCCATGTACACATAAAACACAAGCCATGCAGTGTTTTTTGAGGCAGTAAACTGCACCTCATTGACCCCACAGGATTCCACATACATGTACATCTTCCTGTAGGGCAAAGGTTGCCTTTTTTTCTTCTTTTCCTAAACAGCATTTCCCAGGGAAAGTTAAAACTAACAATACCTCCATGTCAAGTTGAGGTGTATACGTGGATGATGAGGTTACAAAAAAGAAATCTTCCATGTCGCAGTCCATTCAGGACAGTGGAGCATCCTTCCAGTTCTTGTTAAGTGTGCTAAAAAGTTGTCCATTTTAAGGGTGAGTTTTTGTGTTTCCTTTTGTGCTTCATTCCAGGTTTAGTAGTATAGAGTTATCTAAATAAGTGTGAAAAGAAACAACATCCAGGAACGTCTTTGCTGCTGTTTCAATCCATAGTAAAAGGAGAGGACAAAAACAGTCCAGCCGAAACTAACGCACATGCTTATTTTTTACTGATCAGCCATCAGTGTGGGCTTGTGACGTAACGTGATGAAAACATGGCACCTAATTTTATTTGTTTCACTGTGATCTGTCCGGCTCGATCTTGGACTCTCCATTTTGTTTGTCATTGGACTTCTGGGACAGGTGCGTGGACACAGTTGCTGCCTGCACCACAGTTTTGAAGCTGCGCTTCCTCTTCTGGACGTTCTGCTCCGGGTGGAAGATAATGACGTAGACCTTGGGGATGTAGAGCATGCCCAGGGACACGGTGGCGCTCAGGCTCATGGACACTGTCAGGGTGGTGGTCTGGATGAACATCTGCAACCGATACACAGCAGGTCAGAAAGATCTCTGTACACGCACCTGTGGTTGCTGAAGTAAGTATTGATTCATTTCTGTTCATTTCTCAGGATTATTTGAGATATCCATCAGTGTGCAGGTAATAGATTGTATCATCTTAAACAGGTTCAAGAACACACTGCATGGAATCTCATAGGTTGTCACAATGTAGTCAATTTTCATCTCAAAGCAAAAGAAGCTGTGTTTTCTCCTGATAAATGATTTATGACCTGGTATATGTAGTCTAGAAAGTAGGCTCTATTTATGTCCTTTGACCACATCTACTCCCTCCCTGTTCTTCCTCTTATTGCAATTCTGACATATAATAATGAGAAGTGACTTCTCCTGAGATCTACCTCCAATAAATTATGAACTCATTATTCCAGCAAACTGTACAGGTCATAAATAAAAAAGGCCATATGTGCCATAAATAAGACATTTGTGCCATACATAAGTCATATAACACTATCCTCAGCAGCAGCACATCCTGGTATCTCACAGGCTGATGTCAATGCAGAGTAGTGCTTTTTATCGGTTCCTCTCAGTGACCTCTCCATTTCTAAAAGGAGATTTATGAGCACAAAGTGGATTGTATTCATGTGCTCGGCCTGAGGGGAGCAGAGAATCTGGCTCAGGATGAGTGAATGGCTCTGCCATATGTAAATACAGACATCGTGCAGGTAAATCACCTCCTCCTACACGTGGTCATACACGGGATGGGAGGATAACGGCCACTATTTCCATGAGCCAGACAAAAGTTAGTGTCTATGTTTAGCTCTTTTTCTAAGTGACGATTAATTGAATGGGATGGCTGAAATTGGTCTGCGAGGGGTCCCTACCGTCCCTCAGCTCATCTGACCTCCTTTTCTGTCCCTCTCTCCCTTTTCTTAATTCACTTCATTTCCATTTGGAGGAGGTGAAAAGACTTTGAAAGCACCTCGGGCTTTAATTGTTTCAGCCTGACTGATTCATAATACGGCTCTCTATTAGTCAAAGCGTATCTCTGTTTTTCAAATATTCCCCCAACAGTCTCGTACTTTGTGACAGCAGAAATAGCCCACAAGCTAAATTATACTCACAGTACAGTGGAGGCAGGATGTCCTGTTAGTACCGCAGGAAGCAAATATGATATGACAGGCAACAAATTCAGATTTCTCGTTTGAACATCTGAAGGATTAATTTACTTTCTTACTATTAATGAGTAACTGTGTATTGCAGCATTTGGATTCACCTGATTATTTTAAATACTCCCAATTATGAATATAATAATAGAATCTACAGTAAAGAGCCAAGCAAATTACTGAAATTAACATACTTAATTAACATACTTAATTTGACTAAACTTTACAAAAGAATATATTAACCTATCAATTAATAGAAAGCACATTATTATAAAACACATCAATGTAGGGATTAACACAAGACTTGGTACCTGGACCAGCGCGCACCATGAACTAAATCTGTGGCCTAGGTTCGATTCCGGCGCATGCACTTTGTTACATGTTGTCCGCTCTGTTTTGCTCTCCCCGCTTTCCTGTCTTTCTTCAGCTGTCTCTATCTAAACCATAATCTTTTTTTTTTTTATCAAAAAATGAATAGAGGCAGAGTCAATAAGAACCATCAATCAGAATGAATTTCTGCCGTCTATTAAGCAATATCACATTATAAAAAGACTCCATTACATGTAAGAATCCTGCATTCATGATTTTACTGAAATAAAGATGTGCAAAAAGATAGGCTACTTAAACTTTCCACAATGATACACATGCATTATTGTGCAAGCAGCTTTTTTTTATAGATATTTTGGGGCCGTTTTTGCCTTTATTTTATTTATTTTAATTTTATTTTGCCTTTATTTGATAGGACAGGGGATAGCAAGAGGAAAGAGGCGACATGCAGCAAAGGGCTGCAGGCTGAATTAGTTGCTCTACCAACTGAGCTGCACACCACGTGTAAGCAGTATTTTAATGGTTTAGCTCGCTGAGGTGGAGCTAATTCTAAATAGTTTATATATGGTCTGTAAATACATTATATTTTAGAAGATCAGGTTTTGTATGCAAAAACGTGACCTTCAAAGTAACTACTAATTTCCCTCTGAAATGTAGTGGAGTATAAAGCTGCATAAATCTAAAGTACTCAAGCAGTGTACCACGAACGGCGGCGTGCCACATGCGATCAGAGCAGGGGCGTCCCACTCTAACTTTTAGAGGCTCTGGAAAACTCATCTCTTCCAAGAACACTTACTCTTAAAACATCTCTAACCAATAACTTCTAACATGCACTTTCTACGCTCTTCTATCTCTTTACAACGCTTTTTGTTAACGCTTATTGGTTCCCCTACTTATTTATCCCTTTGATGCCATATGCGTTGATAGCTCTTCTATTGTTGCCCGTAGATCATTTTACTTCACTGATGCTTTTGTGTTGTTCCTCAAATGTAAGTTACTTTGGATAAAACCGTCTGCCAAATGAGTGAGTATAAATGTAATGTAAATGTACAAGTAGCTCCAATCCCACGAAAAGTGACAAGTAATGCCTACAAAAATGTTTAATTCCCCACCTTCTCGGTAGACTGTGCTGTGCCAAAGAAGATGGGTACAAAGGCCAGCCAGATGATGCAGGTCGTGTACATGGTGAAGCCGATGGGTTTGGCCTCGTTGAAGGTCTCAGGAACTCCTCTGCTCTTGATGGCGTATACAGTGCAGGTGATCATCAGTACGATACTGTAGCTCAAACACAAGATGAGGGACAGGTCGGACATGTCGCACTTCAAGACCCCACGTGCAAGCTCTGGGTTTGGGGGCTTCTGTTCCTCATAGTCGATGATGGTGTGGGGGGGCATCACACCAAACCAGATGAACACTCCGAGTAACTGCAGAGAAAGGAGCATAAATTAGAGTGCTACAAAGGATCTAGGTGGTGTGTGTGTGAAAGAAGCATCCACACGCATACCTGCACTGAGATGAGTATAAAGGTGATGATCAGCTGAGAGGTGGGGCTTATGAATTTTGGGGGTGTGACTGACTTCTTTCCCTGTTCGAAGATGCGGTAGATCCGGTTGGTCTTGGTGAGCATGGCAGAGTAGCTGATGCACATGCCGAGCCCCAGCAGCAGCCTGCGGAAGGCGCACACTGCCACGCTGGGCTCGGCTATCATGAGGAAGGTGATGAGGTAGATGAGGAAGATGCCCGTCAGCAACACGTAGCTGAGCTCTCTGCCAGAGGCCCGTACGATGGGTGTGTCGTTAAAGCGGATGAAGGTGGCGATGACTCCTGTGGTGGCCAGGATGCCCAGGATGGCCAGGAAGACAGGGATGATGGCCCAGGGAGAGCTCCACTCCAGCTTAATGATGGGCGTGGGCCGGCAGCCTGTGCGGTTCTTTAAGGGTCTCATGTCAAACGGGCACATGTCACAGGAGAACTCATCCAGCAGGTACTGGTAGCCATCACAGAGCTCACAGTGCCAGCAGCAGGGAACGCCCTTCACCATCTTTTTCCTCTCTCCGGACTCGCAGGGGAAACTGCACACCGACTCAGGGATCTTGCGTTCACCACCTGACCACTGCATCTCCTCCGGCTGGATTTGGATGTATACATAAACAGTGTCTTAAGTACTTTCTATGACTGTCCAAATCAGTTGTCATTGCATGGGCAAAATGTTCTTGTACCTACTAGTGATTTTGACACCAAAATATGTAAAAGGTAGGGCCCAGGTTTAAAATGACCAAAATTATCCTTTAAAACAAGTAAAAATCCAATAAACAGTGTCTGCCCGCTATAGAAGAACCACAATCTAAAAGACAAAATAACATGACTCATGAATTCATTGTCATAGTTAGACATTTTTGCTCATTTGCTTTCTTGCAGAGGGAGAGCTTAGAAGATTGATACGAATGTCTGTATGCTAACTATGTAACTAGAGTCAGCAGCTAGTTACCCACTAGCCTTGCTCTTGCTAATTCCATGTGGTTCTTGCACCTGACCAGGAAATATTCCGGCCTATACCCTTCTGTAAGGGAAAAGGTTACATTTTAACACTTTATGTCTACGGATTAAACAAAAAAGCTTTTTCCCCACTGTGTCTAATCTTTATGCTAAGCTAAGATAACTGGTTGCTGGCTCTACTTACATAGTTAACCTACAGGTATGAGACTGGTTTCAATCTTCTCAAAATGTCTAACTATTAGCAGAAGTACCTCAAATGGACCAAAAACCAATATTTACATTGAGTCGGAGGTGATTTGTCCACTGGCCGATAACCTTGTAGCCAGGGTTGCTGACATTAGACAGTTGGTACTGGAAGATGTCGTAACGTCCAGGAGCGTCTCCGTTCTCATTGAACATGACTCCAGTTCCTGCGCTGCCTGTTTGACAGAGACAGAGTTTTAATGGCCTGTGCACTATCAACAAAGCAAAGTAGTGAGTCACAAAGGATGAGGAATTCAAGCTCTCTAAGCTGGAGACATGCACCCGCATCTTTAGTGGCGACGGGGAAAACACCCCCACACTGTTGAATACAGCTTGTGTTTGCTTTCTATAGTCTTGTGCAATCATGTGAAAGCTGAGTGCAGGATGCTCTTTAGTGAAGGCTCTCCTCCACGCGTACAGTCTTTCAGTGCACTCTGCTCTGCTGCCCTAACGTGATTGAATGTTCCTCTCGGGTCCCTGCAGGCGCTCAATCAGAAAATCTTCCATACAAGCCAAGGTCATCCAGCAAGGGGAGAGCAGTAAATAGGATGCTTTCATAGAACACTTTCTTCTCTCCTTTTTCCAAACTGTGACTTTTTTATGAAAGAGGAGCATGAAAAGCGGGAGTGTTGTCTATAGGGAAGACTGAGGAGGCAGCCCTAGGGAGGGGACGTGCTTTGAAGAAATGTGCCGTATTCTGTAGCTAGGTACATTAGCAGAAACATCTCAAGGCTTCCGTCTTCAAGCTGACCTCCCCCTTCTACTGTTTTCTTTTTTCAATCTGCTCCTTTTCAAACCTGCAGTGATGGAGCGCATCAATAGAAACGGTTTTGCCATCAATTAATGTCCTATTAGGGTTTCTCGTCCAGTTTGAAGAAATCTAAATCATCACACAGCATGAGAAAGGAGAAAAAAAGCACAGATTGAAATTCAAATGCTCACCATTGAAGTTGACAGAGCGAATGTATTGGAGGAGCATCCGTCCTTCCACAGGGTCCATCTTATCGCAGACACCCATGGAGCCAGGGCACAGGTCTATGTGCATGCTGTGTAAGGCGTGGGCCATGGCGTACACAGCATCAATCACAAACTGCACCTTGCCCTCCTGTTCGTATTGAGAGTCTCGACTGATTCTTTCCTCACCTGACAGACGGCAAAAGTGGCAATGATGAAAAGACGAAACTGCCCACAAACACTGAACTATGATACATTTGAACAAGAACTTAAACTGTTGAACTGTAGCCTCCTTACCTGTACATTTCCTTCTACCAAGTTCATATTTTATTCCAGGGCGAGTTAGTTTGCACTTAAAGTCATCCTCCCAGAATTCTGCAAACCAGATGTTTCTTCTGTTGTTTTCTAGAGATCTTGAAGTGAAGTACTGGTCGAACCCTGAATCATTTCACCAACCAGACTTAATTTCATGTTTGATGAAAATGTCATGCATGCTTTGAAACCACAGCACTCAGACTAATATCAGTATATCAATAATTGTATTGTGCTAACATTAGCCGATCGCAATTGAATGATTACTGCATGAAATATGGCTATGAATTAATTTACCCAATTTTTGTGACAGAAAGAAATATTGCTAGCGGACTTTTTAAACATTAATTTCCTTTATTTGTGACATTGGTAATTACACTCATGTATCAATGGCACATGTCACAGAATATTATAGATATTCTTATAGCATCCAATTAGATTGTGTTAGTTTGATTTAATACATTTGTCCTACCATCAATAGAGGCTCTTTTGGGCAGGATGGTGACAGCACCCTCAGCCACATCCTCCTGGTCTTCAATTGGAGAGCTTTTCGCTCCCCAACTGTCTGAGCCAACAAACAGGAAGTGGCCTGTCAGGTTGGCCTTTTTGGCAGCCTGCAACACCCGTCTGAAAGAAGTCAGATTATACTTCATCACACACTTTCTAATTTACTTTAATAAAGCATGAGACTTGGCAGTTAAAGCTAGGATAGGCAACCCTGGAGAACTACCAAGATATTGAAAGAATCCAGCTGAAAAAATCCCACCTGGACCCAGAGCTTCTGAATTATTGATTTCTGTCAGGATGTAAAGAGAATTTCAACAAATGCAACAAAAAATGCTACAGAAAAGAAACCCCAGCCCAGCCTTACATAAATACAGTATTCTAGTGCACATGTTAGAATCTGGCTGATTTCCTTTCTCTAATATGACGTGCAGCAGAGCTTGACTCACTTGATGTCGTCCTCATTGGCAAAAATGATGACCCCACGAGCATTAGAGGTCTCCATCAGTCTCTTGATAATCTTCTCAAACTCGCCTGGTCTGGGCTCTCTGGGAATCTTTATGGACTGTGCAATACACAGCCCCCCTGTGCCAGAGACATTGAAAACATGTTGGCACTGCTGTAGCCCCCTGTTTTCTCCCCTCACTGCCCTTTAAAATAATTATGTATACCATAACTGAAGCCTTAAAAAGCATGTTATAGATTACAAAAAAGATGATAAAGCATAATGGTGAAATTGGGTGAAATTAGATATTCATGATCCCCTTCAGTATGCATGGTGATCCTCTGAATTTTCACCCAGCACCACCATGAGGTCTAAAATTTCAATTTGTTCAATACTTTGGTTAAATGAGCAGATACCTTCAAAACTAATAACTTTCTGGTCAGTCTAATTAGCTAATGTTAGCATGCTAACAGCTTTGTAAATGTGAGCATGTTAGTAAGCTGACATTTAACTCAAAGCACCGCTGTGCGTATACAGTCTCACTGAGCTGCTAATATGGCTGTATAGTGTCAGTCTTCTAAGTGTTTTGATGTAGAGCATTAGACCTAAGTCAGTATTGAAACCAGGGAAATTTGCTAAATGACTAAATGATTCCCTGAACCAGGTAAAACAAAGTATAATCCAATTGTTGGTCACATATTTCATTCTGGACCAAAGTGGTGGACCAACCGTGCCGGTAGCGTGTCTAAAAACAACATGCTGGTATTGCAGTGAACTGTCTAACACCGTCACTTATTGATTACAGCATGTGCATGCTTTTTGATGATATAAACTCTGAACCCTGGTAACATCATTTAAGCTTTTAAACCCATATTAGAAAGTGACTTCTGTTTGCCCTCTTAGTTCTTGTGTATTAAAGGATTTGTGTTTCCTATTTTAGTCTTTTAATGAGTGAGAACAACACGGCTTGATAAATAAGTCCCTGATTGTCACAGCAGTGAATTCACATTCACACAGCCAGATACACAACCTGCTTCTCTGGATATCTGGAGGAAGGCGTCGACGCCGCTCTCTCCATAGTTGCCCTCGGAGGCCAGTGTGGAGACGTAGTTCCAGCCCATGGCTTTGACTATGTCCACCATGGCCTGGGCCTGGTAGGAGTCAGGAGGCACCACACGGGAGAAGAACTCATAGCGGCTGTTGTCGCTCAGCTCCGGGGCAGTGGAGGCATAGCTGATCTGGGGGATCTAAGAGACAAGGATGGGTCAGTGGTGACGAAGGAGTCGGGTCAAGTGTGAAATATGAGCAACGTTGATTATTAGGCCAATATGTGATACCACAGATAAAAAGAGAGGCAGTGAACCATGTCAGAGGATGATGCACCACTTACTCACAGACAAAACCTTAACAGGGTCTAAATGGAGGCCTTCCACATTAGTACTGACAAGTCGTAGTGCATTAAAATCCAAAAAATGGACTATCATAGAAAGTGGTCATCTCTCGAACAGCCTGTGTTCTCATTAATTCTCTGAACTGAGGCAACTTCACCGTTATATGTGCCCAGAGCTGGTCTGTGCTGAGGCTATGGCCAACGTCACAGTGAAATACAGATGGTAGGTACCACAGCTGTAAAAGCATTTGTTTGAAAAAAGAAAAAAAAAACAGATGAGAAGATTAATTTACTGGTGCGCTACTTCTTTAATGACACAGTTTACGTCGACAGTCTCAACCCTGACCCCGCTAATGCCGGTCCCCCAGCATGGCTTAACGTTGGGCCCTCTGGAGGGGACGAGGAAAGAAAGGTAGACAAGGGGTAGTGAAGGGAGAAGGAGAGAGGAGCGAGAGAACCATTTCACAGATTATCTGGAAGGATTATAGAGGTTTTAGTCAAATTATGTTAAGCACAGAGGGAGAGACAGAGATCAAGAGACTAGGAAAAGGCTAGCATTTCTCAGCTGTAAGCCATACAATATATTTAATTCTGATGGCCACATGCAGTTTCAGTTTGTTGCTCTGCGTCCTGTCAAGCTCAAATTTACCGGGCAGCCTCCATATTACAGACCACATCCTCAAACAGGAGTGAACAACAAAAGGTTCTCCCATCACTGTGTTTGACAAGTCCATTAGGTGGCATATGACATCAGTGTCCCAAGGGGTCTGTGTCAGTGTCAGCGAGGCGACTCAATTGTTTGCATACAAATATGGTAAGACCAAGACAACACATAATCCTCTCCAAACTAATCCCATGGAAGCATCTGCACCAATTCACTTTCTAAAATCAATGAGCCCTATCAGTAACACAAGTATATCCACTTATAACCCAGCACTGCTGAAATCTTCTCAGCATCAGTAAATGATAAGAGTCCAAGATATCCCAAAGCCAAGGAAATGAGATTGTGGTTTAGCCCCGGATCTAATGGTCTGATTAAATTAAACAATCAATTATATGATAAAAAGAAGTGAGCGTGTCAGGTATAAGATCAAGATGTTACAAGCGTGGATTTTTATGATACATTTAGAGCATGCATTAAAGATGTTCATTCAAAGTTTTAAATGTGCTCTAAAGGGTTCAGGGAGGTTGAATAGATGATTAAATGTTTTTGTTTTTTAATTATCACTTTGTAACAGCCCCAAGGTATGGAGATTTGAGAAAATTGATTTTAACTCCCACAGTCTACATTTGCTTTCATTCAGATTGTGGACAGTGATGATATTTAATGTATTTTATAATTATAAATAGGCCTACAACTAATAATTGTTTTATTATGTTGAAATATAGATTCTCTTTTGAGGAATTTTTTTGAGTTCTATAAAATGTCACAAATATTAAAAATGTGGATTGCAATTACCAAATTGATGTTTCAAATTGCTCGTTTTGTCTGAGCCGTTGTTCAAAACGCAATGATGTTGATATTGAGATATTGATAAAAGCAGCAAATCCTCTAATGTGCAATGCTCAAATAACAATCGGTTTATAATCTGCGAATTGATTAATCAAATAAACATTTCAGCTTACTGTTGGCTCATATGCTGTTATTTAACAAGTTGAACTGTTGAGTAAAATATAGAACGATACACACGTCAGAAATTGCAAGATAGATTACTGACTATAAAATGACCTACACCTGCGGTTTTCACTTAATGCAAAAACTAGCCAGCATGATTACAGTGTGTGCGGTAGATACCTCTCCTGCTCGGGCTAAGAGCAGATGTTCAATGTATAGTGATCAGTTTAGAAGAATCTGCAGTCCGGAGAGTAGCACATATGGACAGTAGGAGGAAACACACCATTTAGTTAAATCTGCTCCACACTGTCCAGGCTGCAAGTTGCTGTTATCCCAGAACCAATGTCATCCCGCTGCTCTGATGCTCTATTTTCAGCCCAGGGTCCTGAGCTGCTGAGAGGGGCTTAGTGGAGGTTGGGATCTATAATGTAAACATCTGCCCTGTATACAAGCTGGCTTTCCTTGGCTCTCAACTCAACATCATCACTATAAAGAATGCTGCAAAAAGTAGCTTCCAGTGCAAGTAGATATGTCTGATCTATGTAGAATTAATTTGGCCAATTAGACCCAGGCTAGAGTTTATTTTTAGACATTTCTATATTCCTGGCAGACTACTGTATATCAGTAAGTCGATCAGACAACGGCATAATGTGGGATTTACACAGACTCAGTATCCCATCGTTGCTATATGCATTGTAATCAATTATCAAGGTCAGTCGTCTGTTAAAAAAATGAACATAAACAGGGATTAGCCCGCGGAGGCAAAGCATGACAATGGACTGACAATCCTGTGATGTGTACCTATCATCAACACAGACACTCATTCAAATTATTCATCGTTTCAGATGACTTGCTTCAAAATCACATCAGGTTAAATATGTGCTGAATATGTGTCTATGCAGCAGTAATAATGTGATACCTGCAGTATTATCAATCTGTGTCCAATGAGATGATGCGAATGAGAGGAGGGCTGTTAATTTGGTTTGTAAAATCCATAACTGAGCTGCAGCTAAACTTAATCACATTCATGCTGCAGAATAAAGACAATAATGACAGTGAAAACTGAATGATGGCCCCATTCATCATCTAAGAGTGGACTTGGTGTGCACCTGTCCATGTGAACTATTTCCCATCACTTTAATCATCTTGGGACCCCTCAGATTTATTTTGGGGCTGACTGGGAGATCCAAAGCCCCAGGTTAGGAACCACTGCTTTAACTTGCCTAGTAGATAGTCCAACTGCCTCTACTTCTTTCTTTGTGAATATAAATCAGTAAGGAACATTGGCTTTCCCTTTTATGCTCCTCATTAGCTCACTAGGAGGAGCTGTCTCAAATAGTTTGACCTTTCACTGTTTAATGAAGAGTGGTAGTTAAAGAAGCATCACCGAAAACAGCCTGAGCACATTGGCCACCATGATGGACACCGAGCTGCCAGACGCCCCGATCACCCCGACCACCCTCTCTGGTTTGGGGATGATGGGGGGCTCTCCATTTGAGCAGCGCACATCTGAGTTGTCCTTCTGGATGAGGGCCTGGACAAAGGTGAGCGACTGCTCCAGGGCATAGGTGTCTCTGGAGCAGGTGTCCAGGATCCGGGCCCCCAGAGTGATGTTAGGCAGCAGGTCCGGGTCGCTGTTGATCTGGTCCAAGGCGTACAGCATTGCCTCCAATCGATGAATCCCCTTTTCTCTCTTGACCTCCCCACAGGGCACCCCGGCGGGTCCCCGAGAGTGCACGGGGAACAGCCCGCCTAAGGTGATGTCGCCCTCGATTTTGATGGACTGGGGTTGGGTGCCCTCCTGGGCCCACGAGCCGGGGCTGACACCCACAAGTAGCACCCATATCAGCTGAAGCCATGTTTGGTATGTAGAAGGTGAACCGAGCCAGCAGCGCTGATGGGATGAGCGAGCCTCTGATGTCATGATGATGACCAGCAGAGGTACTGACAGCAGCAGGCCACTCCCTCTACCTTTGACACCTGAGGGCAGTGAGAGAGGGAGCTTTAAGGTCTGATTATCATCTCATCACAATTACAGTATGTATAATTTCCATAGTCTCCGTCTTCTTGGAAAGAAGAAAAAGGCTACTAACTGCCATGTAACTACTTGCATCTTTATGTCTCCAATATTCCTCTTAAATTTACCCCTTAGTTTAAAAGCTGGATAAATAAGAAATTTATCCCACAATGTGGAACTGCATCGTATAGCAGCAACTTTATTTTCTGTATTTTTGTTTGGTATATCAGTGAAGCTATGTCAGTGTAAAATATATTTAAATGCAAGATGCAATTTTAAATGGTTACAACATAAAATGTAAAATTCTTGATGTATTTTGATGATTTTATTCACATTCCCTTGTAATTTTGCATGACAGGTTTGGTATCCTTGGAGACTTGGGATCTTGTGTGTCTGTATGCACAACATGACATTGTAATTGTAGACCTGCTGAGGGATCTGTGTTGCGGAGGAGGTAAAATGACACCCCTATCAGGTAACAAAATAAATAAATACAAAGAGGCCACTACAAGATCTTTAAAAATGTCTGACATTTTTTGGCAAATATTCTGCAGTCTGTTTTGGTGCATTACATCCACATTTGTTAAAATATACAAAAAGACTAAAGCTATATATTTGTATACATCATAAAAGGCTGTAGCTGAGGAGAAGATTTTAGACAGCATGCAGGACGACACAGAGCGAAGATTGCAAGCTTTTATCCCGGAGAGCTGAGTGCCGATGATGGAAAACACCATAAATTTTGCAAAACAGAAAACATCAAGTGGAGCTTCACAGAATTTCATGCTCCAAAAGTTGGAGCAGTTTGATGTTATCTGATTGAGGATCATTGACTAAATTCACAGCCATAAATTGAGCTGAAAGACGGTAAAACCATAACATTATGAAAAGTCTAAATACATTTATATTTCCAGGCAGAATTTGGACAATTGAAAATATTTATCTTTATTTAATTAAAATCCAAATGTCTAAGAATTAAAAATAAAATAACAGTTTGCATGTTTCCAGATGTACTTTCCTTCAAGTTTGCTATGCATTCTATTTATACTTTATGGTGAATCTTTCTACTTTTCTTTACTGCGCTTGTTAAGTTGGATTCATGTAAATTAGTTGAAAAGATTCTCAAAATCAATAAAAGCATAATGTGAAACTGCAGAAATCTAAGCTGCGGAAATCACACAACTGTTGCAGATCATTTTCCCCACTGAAAATACCTTTACAGGCAAACTGCAAGTAGAGACATTTCCTCATGTAAAGGCACTTCTTACCTGCCCATTCTTCATTGACCAGTCTTGATTTTATCCATCACACGAGCTCTTCCAAACGGGCCTCCATCCATGGTCCAAAATGTGATTATATATCTAGTGGCAAGGCTCTCCTCTCCTCACTAAAGGTAAATCCTCTGTCATCTCAGACATCTGCCGTGCACTCTCAAAAATAACCAGGACACACTGCAAACAATGGTTTAAAAAAGAAGTAGTTGTGATTTTACAAAGACAAAATGAAAACACTGACTTTTGAGGTTTTAGGATATAGTATCATGGCAGAATCAAGGAAAAGTTGAGGAAAAGCACAACATTACAGCAGCGAGATTCTACAAATCACTGCCAAATCCCTTAAAAGCTCTCTCTCCCGTTCTTTTTCCTCTGCGTGCATCTCTGCCCAGGCACCCCCCCCCCTTCTCTCTCTCTCTCTCTCTGTTGAACTCTCTCCTTGCTCGTTCCTGTGCACTAATGGCCACAGATTGGGATTATCATACAGGCGTCTGTGAAGAAAGCACTAGGTGGACTAGCCCATTTCTTTCTTTTTTTTCCCCCTCGTACAGCNTGAACCAAATGCAGACTCCCCCCACGCCAACCCCCACCCCGTGATGGAACTCTGTCACTTTAGGAGATTAGATAAGCAGCGATTTGATTCATACTCACTCGCGGACACACACTCACACACAACACACACACGCTCACTCTCTCTCTCATACACCTGTCAACATTGGCATAATGGTGGAGGATAACAGAGTAGAAAATAGGTTTCTGCACCACAGAATGCATGCTGGATTAGATTTATTATTGATTTGAGTCGATGCTCAGGGAAAAGCAGCCCCAGGATCAGTTTGTAGCTCATCATCTGTCAATTACATGCATGAACATAGCATCGCTACTGCCGCCTACTGCACCAATATAGACCTCTCAAAAGAGTGCCTTAAGAACTGAGACTTCCATTAAGCAGTGTTAGAAAAATAAAGCACACAACACAGATTATTTGGTTTCCCTTCATATGTTACTTTTAATATCAAGTTAACACACTAATACACATTAGAAAAACATTTAACTGATTTTAACCTGATTTTAAGTCTGCTCTGTGAAGACAGAGGTCTGAGGTTTAGTAGTACCTGTGTAAAACATGACAGTTTCTTTTAAAAAACTACCCTAAAAAGACAGACTTTTCCAAGCCATCCTCCACTTTTGTGTACTCCAGGTGAGATCTGAAGTACTGGCTTTTGTATCTTGGGCTGCTGCGGATGTATTCCAGGTAGTCTGGAGTTCCGGGGCAAATGACGTTGTCTGCCAGCAGGACGGTGCCCTTCCTGATGAGGCCACACTCCTGATGAAAAAGCAAAAAAGAGGGTGTCATGGCAGAAAATTCAAGAGTTTGATCTGCATAAAATGAGTGTAACAAACTTGCCTCCATCAGTTTTGTGTCAGGAAGGTACCGATCCTTCCAGTGATCCAAGAAAACCAAATCAAATGTTTTCACACCAAACTGTTCATTCATTTTGGGAATCCAGTCACCAGAAGCTCCTTCAACTACATGGACCTATAAAGAAGAAACACACTGTCTTCTGACCTGCACACACTATGCAAATCATTGGTTTTCAGTTTATGTGGAGACATCTGGCTTTACCCTTTCTTCCAATCCTGCCCAAGCAATGACTTGTCGAGCAATTGCAGCAAAGTCTGGGTTAAATTCAAGAGTGATGAGCTTGGCATGAGGGGGAAGCAGGCTGGCGATCCGCACCGTGGAGTAGCCACAGTAAGTTCCCAGCTCCAACACAGTGGCTGGGTTTACCTCAGACACCACCGAGTCAAGAATGCAGCCTGTGGCCCAAATCAGGATAAAAATAAATACCGAAACACACAGCACACACAGGGATCAAGTAAGGTAATAATTTTACACATGAAAGCACATAGTCATATAATGACAAATACCTTTCTCATCCCCTACATTCATGGCCCACTCCCTGTGCCTGCAGAAATCATCGATGGCTTTGACCACGCTGCGAGGGTCCCCTCTAGTGGCGTTCTTCTGTACTGCACTGAGGATCCGCTGAATGGATAAAAAAAAAAACAGTACCACTTTACAATAGGGCATTTTTATAATAGGTGTCTACCCTTTAAATAACCATACATAACAAAACTTCTGGGTTATTTAAGGGACAGATCCCATTTGTCGGTGTCCATCCTCTTGCTCTTCAAATTTATTTTAATTGGGATTTTAAGAAGAAGATTCAACAGAATAGCAATAAACAGCAATAATTCTCTATGTAAGGCACAGAGTTATCTTTAAACGCATGTAATCTGACACTGTTCTTGAGGCTAAAAGGTGCTTCCATGGCCTACAGACAAGTGCTAATTATCTTTTTCAAATGATACAAACAGCGTTGAAAAGCATTAAATTCATTTTTACATGTTTCATCGATAATAGTTACTGAATGAATTTGTGTTGTGTACAATCACAGCTGGACGCTCTTTCAATATGGAATAAAGTCAAGAGTGTAAATATTGGACAATATTGTAAATTATTGTCCAATTTTTTTTTTTTAAAACGCTGCTAGATAGATTAAGGGCGAGGCAATCCTGAACACAAAGCATATGTGTGTATGTTTATTTTTCTTACTACTCTGCCCTCAGCATGTTTGCTGCTCCTGCACAGCTGGTTTCCATTAGATCATCACTGCAATGCACCTGCACAGCAGAGTGAACGCATACTGTGTAGCACCTTAGGCAGTTGGTGTGTTGGTGTGCAAAACCAGAGCGTCTTTTAAGTTCATCTGACTTGTCTCAAGAGCTTACATTTGGGTCTAAGTTACAGCACCTCTACTCTGTAGTTTGGCTTGCATACAAGCAATAGATACTTTATTATGAAAGCTGCTGATAAGTATTCTAGTAAAGTGGCTACTGTCTGAATTTAATAACCTGATGGCAGAAGGAATAAAATATTCGGAGTAACAATTACAATATGTATGAATGCATGTACATATGATTGCTTTCATTTTATTATATTTTCATGTGTGTATCTGTGGGTACATGCTCATACATAGGGTAGACTACATTTAGGAAACATCTACATTTTCATTTAATTTATTAAAAGCAATAAATGAAGAAAGTCAAGTCAGAATATAGCAAATATAATAAATATTATGAAATAATTTAGTTTAGGCTATGCCTAGGTGCCTAGACCTGCCAACAAATGGCTATTGTTAGAAGAAAAAACACCCCGCATTACCTTAGACCTGCAGACCACTATTGATCTGTAGACTGCTACTGAACTCAGAATCAGCTACCCTGCCAATCTCCTGCTTCTCTCTCCTGAGATATCTTCCAATATCTATCGGCCAATGAATTGAAGGATATACCGGTACAATAGCATTAACAGGGACACTTTGACAATTAGTTTTCACTAACAACATTCTGTGGGGTCTGATATTGTTTTGAAATCCTATAATAGAGATATTGATGGATTCATGATAACTAAATTGGTGTTTTCCACAGGCAAGTAAAATATCCCCTTTCCTTTACAAACATAGCTAAAGTTAAGCCTTACGATTTCACTCTGTATCACTCACTACGTTGCATCAGTCTTCCTTCACCATGTCACCATGTACAATTATTCAACTGTACTGTAAAAAAAATCTCAAATCTTTTTTTGTGGGGGGTGGGGTTGGGATCATTTAGGGTAGCTTCAGCCCACCTAAAATTGACTTAACAACATCCATCTGGTGAACTGTTCACCTTCTGTCTGAGCCCAGGTCTAATAAACCAGAAAAATTAATTACTTTTAATAACCGTACCACCCGTAATTGAGTATTTTTGAAAAAATTCTAACATTTCCCACTTATTCCCCAGAATCAAACCAACAATTTTTCAGTTACATAACAAATGTCAGTCAGAGTATAAAATGTAAAGTTAAGGTTTGAAGATTTTCTGCTATTAGTATCTGTTCATTTACTAAGTAACATTTAATACGTTGTAATCAAAAGAAAAGGCCTGAAGCTTTTTCTTTCTTTTCTTTCTTTTATTAAGGACAGATAAAGAACAAAAAAAGAAGGAGCTCCTCTCAGGAAACAATAAACACGTGTGGATTCACACATTTGTACCCTTATATGCATAATTATTGTGTGTATGGGTGTATGCCTGTCAAGTGTTGTGGTACTTGAGATTGGTCTTGCTCTCGAGACCATATTTGAAGGTCTTGTTCCAGAATGGACCGCATTTCTACTCTCTTGTCTTGTCAAAAATAGAGGACTCTGGATTTTATTTCCAGACCATTCAAGACCACAACTGTGGAATTATCAATAAATTGCCTGTGCACTGTCTGATTTATTTGTTAACACCCTTAATTTGGATGTTAAAACTTACTTCTTCAGATGCAACCAATAATGTCACTCATTGCTAATTTAAAATGGTTGTCGAATTTGAATAAACAGTTGCAAATCTAATATGAAGGATCAAATATGGAAGATCAGGGTCATCCAGAAAATATAATGCTTGCACACATGTTTTTTGTGTTAGGTGGATGGTACAACATGGAAAAGGAGCATTGAATTAAGATGGTTTAGATGATTTCAGCTCATAGTGTTTGTATGCTTTAATGGGAATGTGGATCTTTCAGATCAGTTTGAGAAGTGCCTATGATCTTGTTCTACATTTTATTGAGGGTCATGTAGTGGCACTGGTCTTGGTCTTGTCTCAGTCTTGGTCTCAACCTCTCAGAGTCTTGGTCTTGTCTCGGTCTCTATACACTCATGACTTGGTCTCGGTTTGGGTTATCTTGACTACAACACTACCTGTGTCACACGCTGTAACTGTATGAAAGGTTAAGTTGTTGATCAAAGTGACATTGTTATCAGCCTCTACTTTCTATACCGCATACTTTGTGCTTGTGTTATCAGTATTTTGCTATGTGAATACCACCACCATTGCATTTTTATAGCTTTTGTGCTGTTCACTTACAGATATTATATGAACCAACTTAACTTGAGTTTTTGACCAGCTACTTCAGTAGTCACTGTTAATGAGAGTTAATGAGAGATTATGTTTTGTTCTCCAGTATGTAAAAAGGTATTTGGCTTGTCATAGCAGGAAAAGCACAGGTGTAACTAACAACTGAAGTGTCCCAGTGAACCAGCATGCGGCATAGTTGGGCAGTGGGACACCTAAATAGAATGCACCAGTTATGAATGGTTAGTTACGCCAGCGGAACGACTATTGTTTCATGTTGAATCTATTCCTGAACCACAGCTGACTGAGGTTTTTACATCACTGTGTGAAAATAGAGTGAGGTTCAGTGTCCTCAATGTGGAACAAGAGGCTATGATTTAAAAAATGGCAGATTTAGTTGTTCAGTTTAAATGCAGATTTTGCTCTGTGATATTTACTTTTATCTATTGAGAAAATTAAATCATTAATTTTAAATCATACTTAGCAGCATGGCTCTATTGATGGTATAGTCAGTCTGTTCACCACTTTGGTCCAGACTGAAATCTCCACAATTACTGGATGCATTGGTATGAAACATTCATGGGCCCCAGATAACTGATTACAGATTATGGTCCCCAGATCCTGACTATGGTTTTTCCCTTAATTTTCTTCTAGCTCCACCAACAGGCCAACATTTTAATTTTTGGTTTACGAACATACCTGCAAAACTAATGACCCTCATCACCCTCAGACATTTTCTGAAATCTGGTGATCACTCATTCTCCACTTGCAGGATTACATCACACCAATCTGGTGTTAAGGTGTCAGAGCTGCATATTGTATACAGTATTAATATAATATACAGTATTGCAAACTGTAACTAGCCTTTCTGCACTGGCTCCCTTTAACCTCCAGAATAGAATTTAAAATCCTTATTAGAATTTAAAATCCACTAGGACATGGCGCTCCCAGAATGCAGAGTTAGCTGTGGTTCCTAGAGTTTCTGAAAGCAGAATGGGACCCAGAGCAGTCAGCTATCAAGCTCCTCTCCCGTGGTCCCTGTTTGGGTTTAGGAGGCAGACACCATCTCCACATTTAAGAGAAGGCTTAAGAGTTTCTGCTTTGATAAAGCTTATAGTCAGGGCTTGCTCAGGTGAGTCCTGAACCATCCCTTAGTTATGCTGCTATAGTCCTAGACTGCAGGGAGACTTCCCATGATCTCACCTCCTCTCCCTCTGCATACCTTCTTTTCCCATCAATACACATTACTAACTCGACTTATTCCCTCTCTTCCCTTCCTTTTGGTCTTTCTCGTCCCTCTCCTCTTTCTTTCTGTTACTTTAGGTGTTTCTGGCTCTGGAGATGGGAGCTCTGTTCCTGCTCAACACTCGCTGCTACAATCACTATTATTAGTCCTATTATTCTCATCATTAATATTGCTATAATTGTTAGTACTATTTTTCACTTTTAGTGATGTCTATACCACAACGACCTTTAGTGTTGTCTTACCCCCCAGCCCCTCACTTCCTCCACTCCCGACCCTCAACTGGTCGAGGCAAATGGATGCCTCGACCAGTATGCCTGGATCCCTGGAGTCTAGGTTCTGCTAAAGTTTTCTACCTGCTAAAAGGGTGTTTTTGCTTGCCACTGCCGCCAAGTGCCTGCTCTTGGTGGGAATTAATCATTAATAATATCACAGAGTATGTAGATCTGCTCCATATGAAAAGTGCAATGAGACAGCATCTGTTATGAACTGGTGTTATATACATCAAATTGAATTGAAGGCACACCTGAGGACGCGTGGACTGGGTCAGCACGTTCAGTATCCGATCCACAATGACATCATGCCAAATGAGTGCCAGTCCTCCGTGATACTGCACAGCAGTGGGGATCACCCATCTGTACAGAGCATACAGAAGAGCTGCTCCACCGGCGCAATTGTAAAGAAGATTTAGCCACATCCTGCAACCAAGACGTGCGCATAAACATCAACGCAACATGGTTAGATGGTGCTGCATTGTGGAAAGACTGTGATAAATGAGACGCAGACACACAGTGCAATAACAACACATCTGCATGAGATAAATGGAAGCTCTCATATCTCCCCTCCCTCCACCTCTCCCTTTGTGTAGGGCTAATGAGATGGGTGTTTATTATGCAGTGTACAATACTGTTACTGATCCTGTTTCCATTATGAACTGCAGCTGCCAAGTCCAAGCTACACCACCACACACACCTCAATGTGATGATATCATTGTTGGAAATTATTTAATATCAACTGCAATAAGCACAAACACACAACACAGCACTTTGTGTGCAGCTTTCCCACTCTCCGAGGCAATCAGTCTGCTTAGTATCTTGAGCACAGATGAACTGGGAAGAACAGAGCAAAAAGAAGGAGAAAAGCACAGCCAGAATCCTAAACAAGGGGCCTTTTTGTGGGAGAGCAGTGAAGAGCATTGCTGGAAACGGCATTACCTGGCACTTATAATGCAACTGTGAAAGACCAGTAGTGGTTGAGGTAATTCCTTTTGATTTGGAATTTGAGTTGCATGGCAACTAGCCCGGGGTTAAGAGCTGTGTCACAAAAGGTAGAGCATCGGGACTTTAACCTTTGCTTTGGCTTCATTCTAACGTACACACAACCAGTAGATTCAGAAACAGAGCTGCAGAGTAGTCTTGGCATGGCTTGAAAAGCAGACATGCAAGTTACAAGCTGTGCATTCTAGCTAGCAGAATTCAATTTCATTTTCAAACAAAGAATAGGTAGAAGAACAAGAATATATAGCAAGACTCCATATATCCAAAACTTGTTCATTATTAAAGATATAATACATTATTTTTTATGAAATAGCTTGAGTGAGAAGAATCATCAGCAATGTCAGTGTGGCACTAAATCTTATCTTTGTTCTACCAAGTGCACACACTCTTCAGTCAAAAACAGGAATTAAAACCAAACCGAGCTATGATGTCCCTTGAGGAACCCAGGAAGTAACAATAAAAAAGCACGTAAAAAAAACCACCTCATGCATTCTTAAAGGGTCTCTCACTAAAATCAAACAGAAAATATGGCTTACGTGTGTGTGCAGGCGACGCTCACCGTCCCTTGTCACCTCCTCTCGCTGCTGGAGGAAAATATGTGAGTTTTCCAACAGCCGGACATATGCATGTGTTTACATGAAACTAACTCCTCCCTCCTCTTCCTTCCACCCCCCTCTTGCAGCTCTGCTGAATGTGAGCATGCCGGGAATGCACAGCAGTCCAACTCTCTGTGGTCACATGTGCCTACACACACACATACACACTCAAGGATTGCAAAAGAAGGTGGGGGAGTAATTCCTGCTTGTCATTTCTTCAGGTTAACTGGGTGCTGTTTCAGCCAGTAGCAGAAATATTAAGTATTTCAGTTCCATTTTGATTCCATTTCACTTTTTCTCCAAAAGTACCTTAGATGAAGATACTATCAGAGAATGCAGTTCAATGTAATAATACAACAAATAAACTGCTTTTTTTCTGTGGTGAGTCATCAGGGTAATCCTTTGAGTGGACATTTCTGAGGCTGAGTGCTGTGTCACTAAATCCACCTCATACACAAACACAATTTGTGGAATCAAAATTTTTTAGTGGTAATAACATTTTTGAGTAAACATTATCTTAAATATAATACATTTTTATTAAAATTATTTACTTAACAAATGTAACTGTGCACAACTTATACTCTGAGAAATCTTATCAGAAAATGTATTGTGCTAGACTCAAATACTAATGGAAACTCACTCAACACAATTATTACTAGTCAACTTGAAATTGACAAAATGCCCATTTATAGTAGCCCTGAAAATACTGCTTCATTATTACAATTATTAGTATCAAAACCTTAAACATCTGATTTCTACATTTGACACAAAATAAAACAAATCTTGAAAATAGACAAAGTAATTGACTGCTTTGTTTTCATTCTTTTTTGCAATTATGTTGAACTTTTTCTCTTTGCAGATTCTTAATGAGATTTTTTGATGTTAAGTGATAATAACTTGAGCTACATAAAATAAAATAAAAAATCCTTTTACTATTTACTTTACTGTGTTTTGTGGAAAAAACAAGTCTATGCATGATTTTATTCCATGAACAGCACTTTTACTTAAATACTATAAAAGGGAGCTTTAAATGTGGAGTTTACGGAATTATAAGCAAATAATGATAGCTAATAAAGATTGTTTAAAATAAGAAGTTCCACACTATGCAAATTGTTAAATCAGGCAGCCGAGGTAATGAAACAATAGCAAGGTTTCTGCAGGTTTCACTTGGGCAAATTTAAGACTTTAAGACCATTATGAATGAAATTTAAAACCTATTTCACAATACAGACTACTGTATACCTAAAATGAAAATGCAATCATCCAATTTCCATTTTCATATTCCTAACTTGTGTGGGCATTCTATATTATATTCTATACTATATTAAAATGAAAATGGAAACAGCATTAGACATTTCATTTTCAATTACTTAACCTGCTCTAAAGTGGACATTATT